>JAXGGA010016885.1:0-25630 GCA_038373865.1 Uloborus plumipes | reverse complement strand
GAATGAAAAATGGATAGAAGCGAACAAAACTTTTGCTTTCTGTATTGTAGTAAATGATCGTAAATCATACACGTGATTTGCAGTTAAAGATTATTTGAAGCTTTCCTTAGCAGAATGAGCGTATTGTGGGATTTTGTAAGATTTTTTTTTTCATATTCTTTTTCCCGTACTCAACGAGTTCTTAATATAACCGATCCCCAATTATCTGGACCCGTCAGGGCCAAGGCAGATCCGGATCCGGTTAAGGAACTGCGGATATCTGCACATCATTCCTTTGGGTGCATACAGATATTTAAGGGGTGGGCTTTTAGGTTTTTTAAAAATTTTCTAAAAATTTTAAAACTTACTACAAAATTGCTTTTTATATCCAAAACACCGCCAACCATGGACTGCGGTTTCGTGCTTATTATGCACTCATCAGCATAGTATAGGAATTAAACGAGCTGCAGGAAAAAAAAAACCTTAAAGAGCAAAGAAAGTACACAAAAACTGGTAGCCAAGTCACTGAACAAAAAATTGTCGCTATTTTATTTTAATTTTCTTATTTACTTTGTAACTGCATTTGAAAAATGAAATTATCATTATTGAATAATTGCACAAATTGTTTTTTCTGAATTGTTTTTTATTGTAGAAATTTCAAGCATATCTTAACAATACACCTTTCCCTTCAAATTTTTCTAATACAACTGAAAAACTCCAAAATTCAGCAAATTTGTAAGCGCCCCCCCCCCGTAAGATAGAAATTTTAAAAGTACTCCTTCGAATGTACGTATATGAGTGAACTTATCTATCCAGATTTTTTTTTTCTTCATTGAAAAGATGAGTCTTTTTTTTTTCTTTTTTACATTTTTCATGTTAATACCCTTTTAACTTCTATTGTAACAAAAATCAACAGAATATAGAACATGAAATCAAATTTTATTGACTTTATAGATTTCACGAGAAATAGGTTTGATAAAGCTGGTTACGGCCCAGGCTCGACAGTGACTCAACTCTGAAAGCAAGGTAGAAACTTTCAAGCATATTTACTCAGAGTTCGAGATTATTGAAGTTTAGAGCATGATTGAAACCAGTTTTAGGAAAACGGAACAGTATCTATTCTTAGATTGTTCAGTCATATTCAAGCGAGGATAGTTCGATGAAACTGTACTTGGATTATTTCACAGTATTCAGTATTACGCACAGGACATGTCACAGAAAGTTAAAAGATTTTGAAAACTGCATTTGTATTTGCATAGGGAGAAAAATACACTCATTCGAAATTTAGTTGCGACGTGCACCGTACAAACCACTAAATGTTGTGGGATAGCCCTTTCTCTTTCTGTCGCAGACTTTTTTCACAAAAATAATCATCATTGAAAATTTTTTAAAGATTTTAATTGCTTGATAATTTGAAAATTAAATGATCTGTCTAACTAAATAATGTGAAAGGAAGAGCCATCTCGTAAAACTGCTGGACATATTTAGTTTTAGTTGCAGCTGTCTGAATTAATTGGCTTTTTGTTTGTACATAGAATTTTTATAGATTTACACAGCTTTTCTTAGAACAATAAATGAAGTTAAAAAATATTATCTGCGTGTTTAGAGAAAATATTTTGTCCACTAAACAAACATACCTGTTGTAAATTTCCAGTAGACAAATATCCTGCACTTATCTGCAATATTAGCTACTTAAAAATAACATCATCATGTTTATTTATCACCATAAAAATTCCTTATCAAGAAAAGACGGAAGAAAAAGAGAATAAGAAAAAGAAACGCATTAATTCGTTTTCATTTAATTTTAGCCCGAACAAGATTGTCTTGCGGATAAATGGCAACACGCGTTATTAGTGAGCGAACCCATGGAACACGCTGGCACGCGGAGTTTCTATAAATATGTAAAAGCTGCTTTCTGGTTGGGCTATAAAACTCTCCCATAGGCAGAGGTGCAGTGGAGTAATAAACTGCATGGAGGAACGCAATGAACAGCGGCATATGCATACCGACCTATAAATTACGGTATTAGCTTTGACGAGTTGGCAACACAGGGCGCATCTGGAATTAGCGGGCCTCCAATGAAATAGGGGCTTGATTCGACGTAATGGAAATCGAAAATTCAGGTTTGGAGGAAAAGCTGGTGGGATCTCTGTGTTTTCGTATAATTAAGAGACGTTGACAAATTTCGGTTGCTAAGCGATCTGGTTGATCGGATTTTATAAGGGCTAATAAAACCGGGAACCGGAAGGCCGGTTTTAATATTTTAACACCGAGGACTAATGGGGGTTAAATCAGGATTAAATGCGGAGAAATCTTTTAGCGTGCTTGTTGCAGTCGGACATAAAGAACTTGCCCTGGAAGATTACGGATTGATTTTGATGATGGCCTGCGTATTGAAGAATTGTGTTTCAGAAAATTATTATAGATTTTACTTTTCCAAACTAAACAATGTTTTAAGCTTTTTTTATTACTACAGTCAAACCTCACTAATTCGAACACGCCTAAGACGAGCTACATTCCCTATCCCCGGCACATTATTATTTGTTGCTTATTGTTGTTCGCATAAGACGAACTGATTATGAAAGTCCCTTGGAGTTCAGTTCGTTTTAAGGAGGTTTGGCTACATTATTATTATTATTATTTAGGAGGGGTGGGGGGCATGGAGTAATTTCAGTGGAAACGATTTGAGTTGAGTATGATGTGTTAGTACGCACGATCGAGATTACATTATTGTGGAACTTTTATACTGTAAAACGTGGTAGAATGCAAAAGAAAACTGAAGCAAGATCATTTGAATCATAAGTTAAATATTTCATTCTTATTGAACAGTCTACATAATTAAACACTATAAAGTTTGCTGTAAACTTGATCAACACTCTTGCTTTTGCAAGATATTTTGAGCTTCATCTGTATCTTCGAAAGTATGTTTTCTATCTTTGAAGGAAGAATTTCGCTTCATTATGCAGGCTTTCACAGCACATTAGAAGCAGCATCTTCTTAAATGTAATCTATATATATAAAAATGAATGTTGGTGTGTGTGTGTGTTCCCTAAGATCTCAGAAACTACCCGGGAGATTTGACTGAAACTTTCACCGTTTGTTCCTTTTGGTACTGGGAAGGTTTAGAGACCAGTTTCAACAAAATCCGATGGGTAGTTATTTTTTTATTTCAATTTTAGACCTGATTCTGTCTTTGTAATTTCAATTTAAAACGCCATTTTCGAAGGCTTTCATCAATCCAATCGAGTATTTAGTGTATCAACTCAACTCTCTGGCAGATAATTGGAATTGCTTGATACCGTAAATTTGGCGATCTTTTGAATCGCGCCAAGAGCCCCCAATAATGGAAGTTTTCCCAATAACTATCTCAAGTATAAAAAATAAAAAAGGTATTTGATTAACAGATTAATCTTTTTTTAAAAGCAAATGAGATTCAGTTTCATATTTCGGAACTCCTTTAGATTTGTAGAGGCTTAGATGGCATGCATTATTTTCCAGACGAACACTATTATGTTTTTTATACCTATTGCTGTTTTCAATCAAAGTATGTTACTATATTTTTTCGCCAAACATCCAATCAATAGTTCGTTTTCATGTCCATACTATTTGCTATGATATACCGCAATGTTGGAAATTATTTTAACGCCTTACGGAATGGTGTACATTTAGCACCAAATATAATATTCAAATTGATTTCAGATTGCCAAAAAGTAATCAGCTTCATAGAGAATACCTCAACATTTGGCAACAATTTCTCTTTCACAAAAGTGATAATACGTAAGTTTCTTTATTTATGGAAGGGATAGGGGATCAGAATTATCCAAGGTATCCCAAATTAGCTACCAAATTGGCGACTTTTTAAATAGCGCCAAGAACCTTCAATAATTGAAATTTTCCAAGGAGCGTTGCTACGCAACTATTTTTGTTTTCGAAAATTAGAAAAAATTATTTGTGTGTGATAAATACCTGATTAAATATGTTTCTTTCTCAGACAAACATATTATTGCATGACAGTACTCAAATGCTACCATATTTTATAGGGTGTTTGCTTTTTCATGTTCGTAATATTTGTCATTAACCGTAATGTTAAAAATTATTAACGACGTACGGAATGGTGGGTATTGAGCACCAAATAGGTCATTAAAATTGTTTTTAGCCTTGCGAATAATATATTCATGCTTGCTCAAATTGTGCCACACGTGCAAAATTTATGGAACTCATTTCTTCGCATTAGATATGTTGTTACTTAATTTTCAAACGG
The DNA here is from genome assembly GCA_038373865.1 of Uloborus plumipes. Lineage (NCBI taxonomy): Eukaryota > Metazoa > Arthropoda > Arachnida > Araneae > Uloboridae > Uloborus > Uloborus plumipes. The sequence continues at coordinate 21,390 of JAXGGA010016885.1, read as the reverse complement.
TTGTGCGTATGGACGAGTATTTCCCGATAGCTTATGCTATCAAATTACTAAAGTACAACTATTCCTCCATGCTTTTTTTCTTATTCAAAATGATGTGTTAATTTTCTGTTTAAAGAAGTTTCTTCAAGTACTGTCAAGTTTAAGTATCATTTGCATCTTTAACATTGCGAAATTTCAACAAGTCCACCATTGTTGTTAAGCTTAGTTTAGCCTTTTAAGTGACTTTATTAACTTTTTAAGAAGTGGACATCTGTGTTTTCCAACTCTACAGAACAATGTTTTATAGTTTTAAAGGAAAATGAAATTTTTCATTGAATAGATTTTCTGAAAATTGAATAACTTTATCAGAAGATAACTTTGCTTGATTTAGAATTTTTAAAATCTTTCATGCCTATTTTCAACAACGCTTTATAGATTTTTACATCCAAAACACCATGTGGAGACAAAATATACATCTAGGCAGAACAACGTCTGCCGGGTTCTGCTAGTACAATATATCTTTGAAGTTTTGACTGCGTTACAGTATTAAAAACTTGTAGCTGTATTTCCCTTTCTGATACAGAAATTTACTACTTTTAATGTTAACATAGGAGGGAATTGAGTGGTAAATTTTACATGTTAACAGAGTAATTAGTGCATTTAACATGTTAACAAGGTAAGTGTACTAAGAACAATTTTATTCCTAAAAATTATGCTTTTTTCCGCTTAAAACTACCAAAATATTTCGCTTAAGGTCCACATTTTTCGTATTTCATAAGTGAGTCCCTGAGATCCACTAACCGTTCAGTAACTCTTATCATTATTATAAATCTTTTTTGGTTGATTAAAAATTATGTTTTGCAGCTTCAAGTTACTAAAATTTTTCCTTTAAGGTCTCACATTTCTCTCATGTTATAAGTGGGTTTCCAAGATTCACTGATGGCTCAATTACATGAAATTTTTCACGTGGTTTACTTTTATGAAAATTATTAAGTAAGAAAATAGTAACAAAAAGAGCATAAATTAAAAGGATGCATAACAATGATAACACTTGATTTTGAGAAAAATGGAATGAATATAAATACATGATTTTTTTTATTTTCAATTACTTCAAAAAAAAAAAAAAAAAGAAGAAGAAGAAGAAAAATCGTATCGGTTTATTTTGTAAAAATACAAAGTACGCAAACTTTATTCTTGCTCAATGCAAATCGCTTCATTTTTTTAAATATATACATGCATGTGTCCAACTATACGCATTTGCAGCGCATTTGACGACGGAAAGAAGAAAATGTGTCAATATGTCGTTTCCTGGAGAAAATATATTCATGAGACAGAAATCAAAACCTCTATTTTATCGCTCCGTGTTTTGTTGAGTAAGGAGCTAAATTTTGTTTTACTGCCAAAAGTAATTTGTGGGAAAAGAGCAAAAACAAACGATTCGCTAACTGATATGCGATTAAATAATATCGGAAGAATAAGGGGCGAAAGAAAAACAAAATATGCCTCAAAGCGCTCTATAAATAGAAGTCGGAGAGCCAGCATTTAAAGAGGAGCTATAAAAGTGATGAGAAATCGGTGGCGTCAGTCAGAGCATTAACCAAAACCATTCATCCTCAAGAAATTTCTGATGTGCCCGAAGATGAGCAGCAGCCGCCTCAATTCTCACCGAGATTCCAGTTGGAGAGAGGTGATTACTTCTTCTTCCCTAAAATAAATAAGGAGGTGAAAAAAAACGGAGAAGGGGAAAAGGAGAAAGTTCTGCAGATGAGACCTGAAAAAAGAAGAAGAAACCCTAGAAGAAGTTTTATTCCTCCAGCAAGGTTATAATGTCACGTTCACCAGGACAACACTTCCTCTTCTCCTTTTTCAATCACAGAAAGCAAGGGGAAGCGAGATTTCTTCTTCTTTTTCCCGTTTCCTGAAAGTTTGTGAAACCTCATTTATTCATTGCAGATGTCAGACGCAGGGAAAAGGGACCGAACTCAAATACAGGAACGGTTTATGTGGTTTTTGGAGGTCAAATGGTGGAACCCTAACTTGTATTAGGGATTTCACAGGCTTCGCAAGTCCTATGGTTCAGCTAAAAGCCAGATCAGGTTTTAAAAATAGGCCGTATTGTGTTACGTCATAAAATGCGTTTATTGATGCACTTGTGCTTTTAAGTGCCTGTTCGCTGCGGGTTTATCTTTCCCCTTAAAGATGCGATATTTATCCTTGAATCGTAGAGAGATGTTTCGCCTGCGTGGCATTTACGACGAATAATTGCTGTCTAAACTCTTTTAGAAGATTCTAAATGTTTTTGTGTTTTCTAAACACAATTTTCTACGCAATAAAGTTTTGCGAAACAGGAAAAAATCTTTATTCTATGTTAAAAGCTGCAAAATCAAAGGCTTTTTTCCATTTCAAAAATTGGGATTTCTTTGCTACTTTTTATAGAAAAGTTTGCCTATTCTGTCAAACATGAATGTGGATTTATTGACACACTTGTGCTTAAAAGTGGCTGATCGCTGAAGGTTTATCTTTTATCTTAGAGATGCGATATTCATTCTTGAATCGTAGAGAGATGTTTTGCCTGCTAAGCATTTACGACGAATAATTGCTGTCTACACGCTTTTAGAACATTCTAAGTGTTTTTGTGTTTACTAAACACAATTTTTTACAAGATAAAGTTTTGCGAAAAGGGAAAAAATCGTTATTCAATGTTTAAAGCTAGACAATTAAACTTTTTCCTTTAAAAAAAATTTATTTGTTTGCTATTTTTTGATGGACAGAATGCCCAACTGTTCTGCCAAGAGTGATTGTAGATTTATTGATACACTTGGGCTTTAGAGTGCCGGTTTGCTGCTGGTTTATTTTTTCATTTAGGAGATGTGGTATTCATCCTTAAATCGTTAAGACATGTTTTGCCTGCTAGGCATTTACTACGATTAATATCTGTCTGAACTCTTTTAAAAGATTTTAAATGTTTTTTGTGTTTACTAATTATAATTTTCTACGCAAAAAAGTTTTGAGAATCGGTAAAAAAATCTTTATCCAATGTTCAAAAATGCTGGGTCCAGTTAAGAATTTTCTCATCTATTTAAAAAACAGGAAGGGATTTTTTTTTGCGTAATTCAAATTTTTACGTCTGTTTTATTTTATTTGCTATTCGTTCTTAATTCTTCATTAATACGTCAAAGCAACGTTCAAAGCACAAATTTTAGAAAAATATATCCATTCTTTAAAAATAAAGTGCATTTGTGGTCCCTCCTTACATGGAACAAACTAGACTTGCCCTGAAATTTCGGTTTGAAAGAGCATGCAAATTATGTGAAAAACAGTAACGTTAAGGCAGTATCATTTTTTTCATTTGATAGTTCACGCACGAATTCGTTTACTCACAATTTTCCTTATAAATTAAATATTTTAATCACTCAATAATTTTCTCTCATACATTAATTAAATAATTTATTTAGTCGTTCATTGTTTCATTATTCTTTCATTTATTCACTCATTCTGCTAGTTACTCATTCATTTTATCAAAATTATTTTTAATGATCGAATATAAAATATTTCATTAGAATTTTCTTTTAATTTTTCATTTGCATAATGAAAAAAAAAAAGAAAAGGAGATACTTACCCCATCCCTTTTTTTTTCTTTTTTTTTTTGAGTTTACAAAATCACTGCCAAAAATAAAAAATAATTTTATGCCCGTGTGCGAGGCAAACAATTGAAATAAAATATTAGATGAAATAAATTTATTTAATTTTAGCTTGCCTTTACATAATGTGATACGCTTCATTACACAATTCTAAAACATAACTTATTCTAAAAATGCATGCAATACATTTTAATTTTTTAGAGCAGTAAATAAAACGTACTTTTGGTGGGGATAAAGAAATAGAGTTTTTTTAGTTATAAGTGCTAATCAGTTACAGAAATCTACTTAAATTATAATTGGTCAAAAGAAAAAATGATTTCACAAGCGTGATTCAATGTGCCCCCAATATGTTCTCAAATGTCTTCCCAAGTTGAAATTTAACAAATGTACTGAGCGGCACATATTATCGTCACATTCTAGTGCACATTCTACAACTGGAACACTTTTTTTTGAACTAAACCGATCCAGATGTGTTTTCAGTGTGTGTGTACCGATAATTTGTATGTATGTAACAATTAAAAAAACTAATAATAACAAAGAAAAATAATAATAATTATTAAAAAAAACCTGAAAAAACTTCATGTTTTTTGTCCCCTAAATATTTTAATATTTTTTTTTTTTTTTTAAGGTCTAATGAGTCTGCTTCTTCTTCTGGAAAATTTAAATAAAATTCTGCATCATCTGCAACATCTGCAGGTCATCTCTGCATAACCTACCTCTATCTTTTCTCTCTCACTGCAAAAACTAAATTGTTGTTTTTACAGTATAAGTGTCAGCAGAGATTCCAGATTAAAACTTTTCAATGTGCACAGTAATAAACTGTTAAATTAGCAATTTTACAGTTTTAGACTGATACCTCTTGGCTGCCAGTATTATACTGTAAAAACAAGTATATTTTTTGCAGTGCTCCCTCTAAGCCGACACAGCTATAGATAGATGTTACGCTGCGGTTTATCAAACGTGGTACAAGCTGGGGAAGTTTTAGTACCACATAAAATTTTAGGGTCCTCAAATATCCAGAAATCGATCTAAGAAAAGACACCCATCAATACGATTATGATGGCCGTTTATTGCTGAACTACTGAAACTTATTCAATGTTTCTAATCCACGCAGTAGAATTAGTGTACTAAAATATTATCCTATACCTCTCGTACTGTTAGTTGAAATAATATTGGAACTTGTTCAGCAACTCTTTTTATTGCCTACTATCGGCCTACACTGTAAAAAACAAATGATGTTTTTACAATATAATACAGCTAATTTTATTGTAATAAACTAAAAATTACTAATTTTACACTAATAAACTAAAAATTGCTAATTTTACAGTAATAAACTAAAATTGCTAAATTAACAGTTTTTTACCGTTCATTTTAAAGTTTTCAACTGGAACCTCTGCAGCCAGTATCGTACTGGTATGTTCTTTGTTGGCTTAGTGAAGTAAAAGAATGTTCTTTTACCTCCCGAACAGTTTACTGAAGAAATCCTCAAACTTATTCATTCATTGCTTATTTTCAGTACCTTTTTTTTTTTTTTTTGGATTGGTATAGTAAAGGAATTCAATTCTACCTCCTGTGCTGCGTGTTGATTGAAATACTATAAGTTATTTATCTATAGTTTTCGATGGACACGGTTATACTTAGATTAGTAATGGAAAATCCTTCGATCTCCCGTACTGCTTGCTGATTGAAATTCTAAAACTTATTGTTTTTAATGTGCACTATGTTTAGATTGGTAAAAGAATGTCCTTCTATCTCCCATACTGTTGACTGATGAAATCCTAACAATTATTGATTAAATGTGTTCAATTTCCACTGTAGGCAAAGCATAGTACAGGACTGTTCTTCTTCCTCCCATACTGTTGACTGATGAAATCCTATCAATTATTGATTAAATGTGTTCAATTTCCACTGCAGGCAAAGTATAGTACAGGAATGTCCTTCTTCCTCCCATACTTTTTTTTTTGAACCGTCCCCGTTTAGAAAACCAAGGAAAATAGATTGCATTGCACAGGACACCGAAATAGCAAGAACGACAGATAGTGATAGAAGTGGGGAGAGAGAAGAAGAAAACCAAGAGGGAGGAAAAGCAAAAAAAAAAGAGAAAAAGGATCCGAAAATCGAGAAAGAAGTAAAAAAGACCTGGAGGGGGGACAGAGGAAGGAAAAGTAGATAGCGCCAAAAAGACAGATCCCTACAAATGAGTGCGTAAACGGATGAGGCAGTCTTCTCCACCAAACGAATCGATCGCTGGCGTGCTACCAAAAGATTCGCCCCGTATTTCCCCCCTTTTCTAGGTATTTCCACTGTACGGGGAAAATTGTGTTTGCTCCCAGCGTTGCAGATAATAGTCCGTCGGATAGTTTAGCGCGGACAGCGGTTGGCCGCTGTGCCCGGGGGGGGGGGAGGAAATGGAAGAGGGGGGCAGAAGACAGCAGTGATGAGGGAATTTCGAGAAACATGGAGAACAGCATTGATCGATATATGCCCCCCCCCCTCCTTCTCCTTTTCCAACTGGAAAAGGATAGGCCTATCTGGTTGTGTGCTGTGCACTCTAAGCCACACAAAATGGCGGACTTGGAAAAGCTCCCTGCGGGTATTTGTAGGCGCATACCTATGAACAGTGGTGCCAACTACTGGATGAAATAACCAATCCTTATTGGGAAAGTAAATAATATAAGTTGCTTCCAAAAGCAACAAAGAGCTACATTAGCTTAACGAAGTCTTAGGGCCATGCTCCACATCAGCGTAAAACGCGACCGAAACTGAAGGCAGAAACTGAAAATCCGGGTACTTTCCTTTTTACGCGGCGTAATCACGGCGTAATAGAGGACCGAAAAATTTTGCATTTTTAATTTATCCAACAGCCAATAGAAAGTCATCGCGAGATGTAAACATTTCTAGCCTTGGCGGCCGCCATTGCTATACTGCATTAACGAAAGTGCATTTGGTAAATATTCAAAAGGAGAAGTGAGAAAATACCCATTACTTAATGACAAAAAATCAAGTGAAAAAGCAAAATGGGGGGCAACTAGCGAAAGGCTTAAAATAAGCTTTCAGTTGAGGCTTTTAAAGTCCACTATCTCGTTATATGTAATCATGTCAACAATTCCTGTCCTTTGCGAGATTTTTATTATTTTATTCAAAACTCGGCGGGATTACGGGAGTCTAGTTTCTTGGCGAGATTCGAAATAATGGTGCTTCGGCTGCTTTACATTGTAATGGAACTTACAATTTATGACATGCTTTGCTAAGTTATTGATTGCTTGGCGAGATTGGAAATATATGTTTAATTCCGCTCGTGTATTTTCTTATTTTAATTGAGCTTTAAAAAAAATGATTTGACCTTTGGCTTAGTTATGGATCGCTTGGCGATAATAAAACAAGCTAATGTTGTGTAAAAACGTTTTAGTGAAATGTTTTGTGTTTTGATAAATACTTCCATTTTTAAATATAGCAAATTTTTCAAGATTAGCGATTTATTAAAGTGTGTGTAGGTTATTTTACGTATTAAAGATTTTTTTAAATTTATTTAAGTTATGGCTTACGTGTTTTATTTTTAACGGCGTATTAAAAAATATATAAATGCTTCATGGCTTTGAGGGGCTAATTTATTTGGCAAAGTAAGTAGGCACCGATATTTTTTTTTAGGTACAATAACAGCCATAATTTGAAAACTCGATACGACCCCGAAAACATAGCGTTGCTATAAATTCATTTCGCAGAATATATAGTATAATTGCGAACGGTACGGAAACATTGTCTACGCTTTTACTCAAAAATATTAGCACCAAAGCCATTTCAAAATGTTCATTAAAATGTAAAAACTCAAAACAACAAATAATATATTCAACCATCAAATCAAGTTTCATGGCATCGTGCTGCATTTGCTGTATTTTTCGCCAAACATCTACTCAACACTACGAAGCTTTTTTTTTATCACCTCTAATGCTTAGTATACTTTCTTCAACAGCAAAAAAAAAAAGCTATTTTTTTCTTAAAATAAAAAAAAACAACTTTTAAGATTTAAACAATAGAAAATAAATGCAATGCTTAGCGAAATTCACAAAAAATGCTTGAATGGGAATTTTATAGGCAGTTTGGTTCGTTTCCGCTAAATGTATCCGTTTAAAGTGAAAATAAAAAACCGCCAAGTAAAAAAAACAGGACTTGGCTCATAACAAGGTTTATCATGATGGGTAATTCCATGCCAACTAAATTAAATAACTATTAAAACTCGGTTATTTGTTGCCAATCTTTCACCCAATCGTATAATTTCGAATAATGCTTCATAATGAGGTATTTTTCCTATTTGTTATCTAAATATCAAATATCCAATGAAAATGCAAGGATTATTCCGTCAGATGGCGCTTTTTTTCTGCGCAGAAAAAAATTCTGCCCAAGTGGAGCACGCGTCCGACCGAAAAGCGACCGAAACCGAAAAAGGAAAATTTTACGCTTCTGCCCAATTTTTCTGCTTTACGTCGATGTGGAGCAGGGCCCTAAGATCCAATTAAGCTAGCTGAAAAATACGATTTGTTCTCTGTAATTGGACGTTAGACCCATTTTAAGTATTTAACTTTTTAACTCACATTAAATCAATTCTTGCTTCGATTATAAACTCGTAATCACTCATACTGCGATGCAGTCAACTTTAATCTATTTTCAGTCAGTTTCAGAAAGATTTTAGTCAGTGTCTTAGTTTTGAATTTTTACGGAAAATGTTATGTTTGAATGCACGAAACTTGAAGTCAGGCCTATCATTTAGCGTGGTCAGAAAAGTGCAACCTTGTTAAGGCCCTTGGCTATGAGAAATTAATATAGTCCTCTGTGTGTAGGAGTACTAAACTAAATGAAAGGTTTTTTAATTAAGTCCTTACGAAACAACGGCATGGGTGTATGAATGTTATGGCTGTAAAAGTATATGATATTGAGCAAAAATTGAAAATAAAATGGATGAATCTCTTTTGAAACAAAAATTAAAACAATAACATTGATATTCAGTAAAGGAAAAAAGAAAAAAAAAAAACTAAAATATTTACATTAAAAAAGGGAATAGTTTTAAAAACTTTCCAAACATTTTTTGACGTTGAAATGTTTTAAATGTCAGTTTGGCTGCGGAATGTCTGCTTTCCGTTAAATTTACAAATTTTTTTTTCGTAATTATTTTTAGTTGACAGTACAAAACTATTTAACTAATTAAAACTAAAAAAATACGTTCACTTAGTACGTATATGAAAAAGAAAGAAAGATATTTTTTTTCATTTCCATTTCGAAACGTGTTGTAAAATTTTAATTTCTAGTGTTATCAGATTTTTACATACAATGCATTGAATTTCAGACAATGCAAAATGTCTGTTCATTTGATCAGGAATTATGAAACAGTGAGGGAAAAAATATGCGAAAGAGTAAGGTCAGGAGTTCATTCACACATTTTAATATAGTTAACACGCTATCTATTACACATATTAAAAAATATTGTTTCTCATTTCGGACACATTAATTAATCTATCAAAATATATTAATTAATGCCTCCAAAATTTCTTTATTGGGATTTTTTTTCATTAAACCTACGAAAAATGTCATTGATAGGTATAAGTACACTACAAAAAATAAACTTGTTTTTTCCGTATGATACTGAAAGCAGACGTTTCAGTTTAAAACTGTAAAGTGCACAGTAATAAACTAAAACTGGTGATTTTACAGTTCATTACTGCAAAATAGCAATTTTACAGTTTATTGATGTAAAATTAGCGATATTACCATCAAATTAGCTGCATTATACTGTAAAATTAATAGTATAAATACACAGTAATAAACTAAAACTAACGATTTTACAGTTTATCATTGTAAAACTAGCAATTTTACAGTTTATTGCTTAAAACTAGCAATATTGCCATGAAATGAGCTGCATTATACTGTAGAAACAATAGTACATAATACTGGTAGCAGAGGTTCCAGTTTAAACTGTAAAATGCACAGTAATAAACTAATTGTAAAACTAGCAATTTTACATTTTATTACTGTAAAACTAGCAATTTTGGTTTCACTTTAAAATTAGCAATTTTACAGTTTATTACTGGAAAATTACTATAAAACTAGCTGCATTATACCGGTAAGACAACATTCATTTTTGCAGTGTATGCAATTTTATTTCAAACGACAAGGTAACTAGCAATATTCTATTCGTATATCTATTATTTTTTTTATTTATTTATCTTTCACCGAACTTTTCTAATGTTTAATGTTGTCTTGTTTTATAACTGTTTTGGCAACGGTTAGCATTGATATGGTGATTTAGATGATGAAATCAATTTAAAACAGAAAGAGAGATAGGAGAGAGAAATTTATGTGTTGTTGTTCTTTTAACCCATTAATGCCTGACTTTTTTTTTTCAATGATATTTTATACACTGGTTACAAACAATGTTTAATGGACAGAAAACTAATGGATAAAAAAAATATTATCTAAAAAATAATTTTTTTATTAAGGAAAGAAAAATCGTCCCTTAAAAGTTACGATAGACAACAGAGGGTACATACTTTTTTTACTAAAATTTTTTTATGCCTACGATATAATATTTAAAAAGACATTTTATAAGAAGAAATAAAATCGGCAATTAACATAAACGGGGAAGCTGGGAATAACTTTGAAAACTTAGCTTTTTTTCTTGAGAATGTGAACGATGTCATTTTGATAAAGATTACATTAAAACTGCTACAGAACACACTTTACAATGGTTATGTGCTGCAATCTGTTAATAACGAATTGAAACAATACCAAGGTACTCATTGAACACTATTATTTGGTTGAAATGTTCATTTTGGGGAAATTCAGACCCTTTTTTGGACCGTTCCTAAAAAGGGACACTAGGCATTAATGGGTAAAAGTGGTGCATTGAAATATTATGCTAACATCTTTGGAGTGTGCTTCATTCTAATAAAAGTTTTTTTTTTTTTTTTTTTTTTTTTTTTTTTTTTTTGTGAGAGAGAGACTTGCAATTTTATTGAGTTTTGAGTAATGTTGATTGAATAAAAATAACAATAACAAGTTTTCTGAAGTTTTGAGAAATACTGTAGTGTCATTTCTAATACTTCCTTAATTAATTCTTGCAGAGCGAGCTTTATTTCAAAACTAATGAAAGCAAATTTTGTTTTAAGCCAAAAATGACTCGTAACACGGCGTTTTATTGGATTTTGTAGTAAGAATAATTTTCAGATACTCAATCTACGTCAAGTTGTGTCTTGTAGATAAGGTACTTTTCAAAAAAAATCTCCAATTTTCTTCCTCATACTTTCCATTATTCTCGTAACATCACGCAGAGAAAGTGTACACTATACTCATTCATAACCAGGGCCTAATTTCCTAATAAGCAGCTGCCTAGGGTGGCAAATTTTGCCTTAACTATTTTTTTTATTGCTATTCTTAAAAGAAAAATATTAGCATTCTTTCTTACTCGATAGCGAAATACTTTTCTAGTCATTTAATAATTTATACATTCAAGCATGTTATGAAAATGAAATATTTTTCAAACGTGTCAATCAATCTATTAGTGTAAAAAAGTAATTGTGAAGGCGAAAAGAGGGCGTCGATTGTAGAAAAGCAGGTGTAATTACGTTTGGAGGGAAGTCGCTGCAAGATTGGAGTTTATCTAAGTTCCTTTTTTCATACTAAAGTTTACCAAATTGTTGTTTCTTGAGTGATTAATGCGTATTTTCTCTTTTATACATTATTATTACACTTAAAAATAGTTTTCTGCTAATATTTAGTCTCGGAGGCAAACAAATACGAGCGAAAAAAAAAATCTGAATGCCTCTAAAAAAAAAAAAAAAAAAAAAAAAAAAAAAAAAAAAAAAACCGAAGAATAAAAAAGCTTTCAAAAAGATTTTCAACGTGATACTACATGTTTTTAGAATAGGCAATTTTATTCACACCCTAAATTAAAACAGATTTTATTTCGGACCAATAACTTTCCTTACTAATGTATATATCAGATTTCGTGGTACAATAACTTTCCGATACACACTCAACTTTTATATAGACAGACACATTTCGCAACATCTCTTTCATTTTCTTACTCATCCTTTCCAGACAAAGCGCACGTCATATTCATTCATAACCCATGCTGGCATCATTCAGACCGTCTTACATTATTCATCTTCCCAACGTGATTGCAGGCGGCCGTCTCATAAAGCATCCTAGCAGGAGAGCAGGAGCCGTCAGTTGGCAAAAATACGACCATCCCTCCTTCTGCCCAAATCCTCCCGCCAAAGTGTGCTGATCGCCTTCTTGGGCAAAAGCTCTTATGTCAGGACCATAACTCGTAGCGCAAAAGTCAATAGAGGGTCGAAATGACCAGCGATGGACTTTAGATTGTCGTCGCAGATAAGGGATACATCTCTGGATTAAGTACTTAAGAGAAATGTCTGGAGGACTGAAAGGGGTGGAGGGATCCAGACCCAACCCTTTTCGAATAAAAATGAAGACATCATGCTCCCGGATATTTGGACTGAGGCAGATTTATAACTGTTCAAATAGATGCTCACGTAGAGGGCATTAAATAATGAGTGACAGAGGATGAATGATGAATATTTGATTAGGGCTTCGTTGGTTTAAAAACTTCAAGAGCGAAATTATTACATGCGTTAAATCAAAAACTAGCAAAATGGTAGACGAAGAACATTCAATGAAGTCTTTAAGTCATTATTAATGAATAGTATTTGTTGGTTACGGTCAAATGTCCTAGATTCATGAAAGCTTACTATAAAACACATGGATATTGCCTGTCTTATGCAGTAGAATTCGATTTCATTACAAAATGTGCTGTACAACTAAAGTTGGGGCAAACTCAACCTAGCAGCTTTATAATACTGTGGTTAAGATCTACGTAGCCTTCACAATGCTGGCAGCTTAAGTTTGCTCTAATTATACACTGCAAAAAATGAATGCTGTTTTTACTGTATAATACAGCTAATTTTATGATAATAAACTAAAAATTGCTAATTTTACAGTAATAAAGTATAAAATTTCTAGTTTTATAGTTTATTACTGTGCAGTTTACAGTTTTAAATTGGAACCTCGGCTGCCAGTATTATACAGTAAAAACAACAGTTAATTTTTCGCAGTGTAGAATTGCAATTCGAGAAATGCAAGGAGAACCGTTTTCCAGGTCCGTCATTTAGGGGGGGGGGGGTCAATTGCCCCCCCACCCTGACTTTGAGAAATCACTGTATTTACATATAAATGGGCGTGGTTTTTTATGTTTTCCAATGAAATTGCATTGTGTTTGGACCCTTTGCCCCCCCCCCCCCTGGATGAACTTGAAATGACGTCCCTGCCGTTTTCCCAAATTGTTTGCTTGTTAATTCAAAAATAATACAATTTTTTAATATAAATTTGTTTTAAATCCTCTCAAATAACCAAATGAATAAGAGTGGTTAAGTAGTTTAACTTTTTTGGACTGAAAAAAAAAAATCATTAATCATTACATCATCTACAGCAGCGGTGCCCAATCTGTATTTTCACTGGATGTCTGCACCTTTTAGTAAGATGATTCTTGAGAGCCAGTGACACTGTAAAAAATGAATGTTGTTTTTACAGTATAATGCAGCTAATTGTATAGTAATGAACTGTAAAAATTGCTAATTTTGCTGTGATAAACTGTGAAATTGCTTCTTTTACAGTACTGAACTAAAATGGCTAATTTTGCAGTAAAAAACTCTAAAATTGCTCATTTTAGTTTATTACAGTGCATTTTACAGTTTTAAACTGGAACCTCTGCTACCTGTATTATACTGTTGTTTTTACAGCATAATACAGCTAAATTTTACTGTAACAAACTGTAAAATTGCTAACTTTACAGGAAGAAACTGTAAAATAGCTAGTTTTATAGTGTATTACTGTACATTTTACAGTTATAAATTGGATCCTTGGCTGCCAGTATTATACTGTAAAAACAACAGTTTATTTTTTGCATTGTAGAATACATTAATGTGGGAAAGAGCATGGAAAAGGAAAGAAAACTACTAACCAAGAGTTATTGTTATCATTACATGATTTTTATCTTAAAGCAAAGTTTGTTTGCATCTGTTTTCCAGAACCCAATTTTTGAAAATTTGGCACTAAATTTGTGACACTTTTGATTTGTAACACAAACAATTTACGCCACATGTGGATCACAGGCCGTAAGTTAGTTCCCACTGATCTAAATTATAAAAAGACGAGTCCCCCGCAAGCGTTTTTTTTTTCAAGCTACTGCACAAAATAGAACGTTTGCTGAATTACAGTAGACTTTACAGCAAATTCTAGCGTACTATGTAAAGGAATTTTTAACGAAATTGGATTTACATTAAAAGGTACTGCCAACAAGGACGTCAGTATTTTTTACCGAAAATCTTTTGAATTAAGAAACACACAAACACGCACACACACACACGGTGTAAGAAACTTTTTTTATTTTTCATGGTGTAAGATTTTAACACCTTGTATATCTTAGTATCAAGTTGTATAATTTCCGATAAGAAGGTGCTCCTTTTTATATTTTCTGCAATCATTTGCTCTTTATGTGCTCAACTTATTCCTGCACTATAAAATAAATGTAAATTAGCAAGTAATACCCCAAAGATTCCAAACTCAATGACTTGGTTTCTAGTCATTACACCCAAATTCTCTTCATCCTTCAGTTTTTTTCCCGTCTCAGAGTAGAGCGTCATCTAAAAGCCTCGACTCTGCGTCACTCGGCTTTCTATGCAATTTAAAGAATAGGTCACTAAATCAATCAAAGCAAAGCAAAGCACCTTTTACGCTTTACACCAATTAGTTTTAAACGCTTTCGTATTCGGAGGCAAAAGACTCCTTTTTCTTTCGAGTGGTCTCGGGTTATTTATGAGGTACTTGATGTCGTACTTTCTTAACCCTATCGGGCTGTCGTTTACTGGAATTTTTAATTTGAGGATAAAGTTTCAAAACTTTTTGGGCCTAAATATAGTAGTTTCGTGATACTAGTGAGACTAGCATGACTAGTTCTGTATTTTAAAAAAAGTAAAAAATAAATAAATAAATAAATAAATAAATAAATAAATAAAATAAAAGTAAGTAAATAAATACCTTTTTTAAATAAATAAAAAGTAAAAAAAATAAATACAATAAAATAAATAAATATCAATAAAATAAATACCTATAATAAAATAAAATAAATAGATAAATGAATAAAAACATGCTAGTGGTGTTTGCGCGTGAAACAATTAAAAAATTTTGACTGACTGAAGATTTAACAGTTAATTCTCACTGAGCATTAAGAAATTATAGCTTTCTCATTACGAAGACATTTAATCATCATTTGATATAGATCATTTTGTGACTGACATTCGTTCTTTGGTTAACCATTTGATATGATCCGTATTTTTACTTTGTTATCAATAACAAAATTTTATTCTTACATTGACCGTAAATCATGCATTATTTTTGAACAGTATTTGAAATATTTGGCATTTCAAGGTTGCTTTATTTATTTACTTTTTTGATAAAACACGTCAATTCCACATTTTCTATCAAGTGACAAATATCAGAGTGAGGAAGATTCACACGAAAAATAATGAAATGGAAATAAAGAGCAAGAAAAGTTTGGTAACTAATACTAAAAGTTAGAAACCATTTAAAAGTGTAAGTGACATTTTTGTGGATCATTCTTTCACTGGTGAAATAAAGAAAAAAAAAAAAAAGAGGAGAAAAACACGATGCGAAGTATTCAGCATTGTCCTCGTTGCAAACACGCAAACGATGCAGTTACTGGGAGCTACTGGACGCTAATTAAATA
The DNA here is from genome assembly GCA_038373865.1 of Uloborus plumipes. Classification (NCBI taxonomy): domain Eukaryota; kingdom Metazoa; phylum Arthropoda; class Arachnida; order Araneae; family Uloboridae; genus Uloborus; species Uloborus plumipes. The sequence goes on along the minus strand of JAXGGA010016885.1, from coordinate 5,958 downwards.
TATACTCAGATAAGTTTTGCAATTACCATGTCCACTGAGGGGAACTGGATAGTTTGGTAACATGCAAAAAAGGGACTGTATAGTCGTATCGTACTAGTGGAAGGAAACAATCACTTGGTTTTGCATCCTTTATTTGAGTTGAATAATTTTTACTTTCCCTTTCCCGTCATCTATTTATTCCTAGCCTACTTGTAAAAAGATTTCAGGATATTCACTATAAAAAATGAATGCTGCTTTTACAGTACAATACAGCTAATTTTATAGCAATAAACTGCAAAAATTACTAATTTTACAGTAATAAGCTGTAAAATTGGTAATTTTAGTTTACAGTTTGCATTTCAGTTTCAAACTGGCGGCGGGCGGCTGGGCGAGGGGGAGACGGGGAGGGTTTTGCGGGGGGAGGCATCTGAAATTGGCGGCGGTGACGGGCGAACAGGGCGGAAGAAACAGGAAAGGGCGAGAGGGACAGGGAGTACGGGGCAGGGGGACAGGTTTGAATGGGAGGCCGCGCGACCAGTGGGTATGGGGGAGACAACATTTCATTTTGTAGCAGTGTGGCACCTTGAAGAGCAAACGTGAGGGAGGGGGTTGGGGTGGAGGGAGGGTGGATGGACTGATGGGGGTTGGTGGTGGGGGATGTTGGGCGAGGGCTGGGTTTTGTGGTAGGTGGGGGGGGGGTGGGGGGGGGGTGGGGGTGGGGGGGGGGGGGGGGGGGGGTGGGGGTGGGGGGGGGGGGGGGGGGGGGGGTGGGGGGGGGGGGGGTGGGGGGGGGGGGGGGGGGGGGGGTGGGGGGGGGGGGGGGGGGGGGGGGGGGTGGGGGGGGGGGGGGGGGGGGGGGGGTGGGGGGGGGGGGGGGGGTGGGGGGGGGGGGGGGAGGGGGGGGGGGGGGGGGGGTGGGGGGGGGGGGGGGGGGGGGGGGGTGGGGGGGGGGAGGGGGGGGGGGGGGGGGGGGGGTGGGGGGGGGGGGGGGGGGGGGGGGGGGGTGGGGGGGGGGGGGGGTGGGGGGGGGGGGGAGGGGGGGGGGGGGGGGGGGGGGGGGTGGGGGGGGGGGTGGGGGGGGTGGGGGGGGGTGGGGGGTGGGGGGGGGGGTGGGTGGGGGGGGTGGGGGTGGGTGGGGGGGGGGGGTGGGGGGGGTGGGGTGGGGGGTGGTGGGGGGGTGGGGGGGTGTGGGGGGGGGGTGGGGTGGGGGGGTGGGGGGGGGTGGGGTGGGGGTGGGGGGGGTGTGGGGGGGTGGTGGGGGGTGGGGGGGGGGGTGGGGTGGGGGTGGGGGGGGTGGGGTGGGGGGTGGGGGGGTGGGGGTGGGTGGGTGTGGGGGGGTGGGGGGGGTGGGGGTGGGGTGGGTGGGTGGGGGGTGGTGGGGGGGGGGGGGTGGGGGTGGTGGGGGTGGGGGGTGGGGGGGGTGGGGGGGGGTGGGGGGTGGGGTGGGGGGGGGGTGGGTGGGGGTGGGGGGGGGGTGGGGGGGGTGGGGGGGGGTGGTGGGGGGTGGGGTGGGGGGGTGGGGGTGGGGGGGGGTGGGGGGGGTGGGGGTGGGGGGGGGGTGGGGGGGTGTGGGGGGTGGGGTGGGGGGTGGTGGGGTGGGGGGGTGGGGGGGGGGTGGGGGTGGGTTGGGGTGGGGGGGGTGTGGGGGGGGTGGGGGTGGGGGGGTGGTGGGGTGGGGGGGGGGTGGTGGGGTGGGGGTGTGGGTGGGGGTGGGGGTGGGTGGGGGGGTGGGGTGGGGGGGGGTGGGGGGGTGGGGGGGGGGGTGGGGGGTGGGGGGGGGGTGTGGGTGGGGGGTGGGTGGGGGGTGGGGTGGTGGGGGTGGGGGGGGGTTGGTGGGTGGGGGGTGGGGGGGGGTGTGGGGTGGTGGGTGGGGGGGGTGGGGTGGGGGGTGGGGTGGGGGGGGGTGGGTGGGGGTGGGGTGGGGTGGGGGGGGTGGGGTGGGGGGGTGGGGGGGGGTGGGGGTGGGGGTGGGGGGGTGGGTGGGGGTGGTGGGGGGGTGGTGGGTGGGGGTGGGGGGGGGGGGTGGTGGGGTGGGGGTGGGGTGGGTGGGGGGGGGGGGTGGGGGGGGGGGGTGGGGGTGGGGGGGTGGGGGGGTGGGGGGGGGTGGGGGGGGTGGGGGGGGGGGGGGGGTGGTGGGGGGGTGGGGTGGGGGGGTGGGGTGGGGGGGGTGGGGGTGGGTGGGGTGGGGGTGGGGGGTGGGGGGGTGGGGGTGGTGGGGGGGGGTGTGGGGGGGGTGGGGGGTGGGGGGGTGGGGGTGGTGGGTGGGGGTGGGTGGGGGGGGTGTGGTGGGGTGGGGGGGTGTGGGGGGGTGGGTGGGGGGGGTGGGGGGTGGGGGGTGGGGGGGTGGGGGGGGGGGGTGGGTGTGGTGGGGGGTGGGGGGGGGGTGGGGTGGGTGGGGGGGGGGGTGGGTGGTGGGGGGTGGGTGGGGGGGGGGGGTGGGGGGTGGGGTGGTGGGGGGGGGGGTGGGGGTGGGGGTGGTGGGGGGTGGGGGTGGTGGTGGGGTGGGTGGGGGGTGGGTGGGGTGGTGGGGGTGGGGGGGTGGGTGGGGGGGGGGGGGGGGGGGTGGTGGGGGGGTGGGTGGGGTGGGGGTGGGGGTGGGGGGGTGGGTGGGGTGGGGGGGTGGGGGGGTGGTGGGGGGGGTGGGGTGGGGTGGGGGGGGGGGTGGTGGGGGGGGGGTGGGGGTGGGGGGGGGGTTGGGGGGGTGGGGGGTGTGGGTGTGGGGGGGTGGGGGTGGGGGGGGTGGGGTGGGGGGGGTTGGGGGTGGGGGGGGTGGGGTGGTGGGGGGGTGGGGGGTGGGGGGTGGGGGGGGGGTGGGGTGGGGGTGTGGGGGGGGGTGGGGGTGGGGGGGGGTGTGGGGGTGGGGGGTGGGGGGGGTGGGTGGGGGGGGGTGGGGTGGGGGGGGGTGGGGGTGGGGGGGGGGTGGGGTGGGGTGGGGGTGGTGGGGGGGGTGGTGGGGGGGGGGGTGGTGGGGTGGGGGTGGGGGGGTGGGGGGTGGGGGGGGGGTTGGTGGGGGGTGGGGGGGGTGGGTGGGGTGGGGGGTGGGGTGGGGGGGTGGGGGTGGGGTGGGGGGGGGGGGGGTGGGGGGTGGGGGTGGGGGGTGGGGGTGGTGGGGGGGTGGGTGGGGGGTGGGGGTGGGGTGGGGGGGGTGGGGGGTGGGGGTGTGGGTGGGGGTGGGGTGGTGTGGGGTGTGGGTGGGGGGGGGGGTGGGGTGGGGGGGGGTGGGGGGTGGGGGGGGTGGTGGGGTGTGGGGGGGGTGGTGGGGTGGGGGTGGGGGGGGGTGGGGGTGGGGGTGTGGGGTGGGGGGGGGGGGTGGGTGGGGGGGGTGGGGGGTGGGTGGGGGGTGGTGGGGTGGGGGGTGGGGGGGGTGGGGGTTGGGGGGGTGGGGGGGGGGTGGTGGGGGTGGGGTGGGGGGGGGGTGGTGGGGGGGTGGGGTGGGGGGTGGGTGTGGGGGGGGGGGGGGTGTGGGGGGGGGGTGGGGGGTGGGTGGTGGGGGGGTGGGTGGGTGGGGGGTGGGGGGGGTGGGGGTGGGGGTGGGGGGTGGGGGGGGGGGGGGGGGTGGTGGGGGGTGTGGGGGGGTGGTGGGGTGGGGGTGGGGTGGGGGGGTGTGGGGTGGTGGGGGGTGGGGTGTGGGGGGGGTGGGGGTGGGTGGGGGGTGGGGTGGGGGGGTGGGTGGGTGGGGGGTGGGGTGGGGTGGTGGGGTGGGGGGTGGGGGGGGGGGGTGGTGTGGGGGGGTGGGGGTGGGGTGGGGGGTGGGTGGGGGGGTGGGTGGGGGGGGGGGTGGGGGTGTGGGGGTGGGGGGTGGGGGGGGTGGGGTGGGGGGGGGTGGGTGGGGGTGGTGGGGTGTGGGTGGGGGTGGGGGGTGGGGGTGGTGGGGGGGGGTGGGTGGGGTGGGGGTGTGGGGTGGGGGGTGGGGGGGGTGTGGGGGTGGTGGGGGTGGGGGGGTGGGGGGTGGGTGTGGGTGGTGGGGGGGGTGGGGTGGGGGGGGTGGTGGGGTTGTGGGGGGGGGGGGGTGGTGGGGGTGGGGTGGGTGGGTGGGGTGGGGGGTGGGGGTGTGGGGGGGGGTGTGGGGGGGGGTGGGGTGTGGGGGGGTGGGGTGGGGGGTGTGGTGGGGGGTGGGTGTGGGGTTGGGGGGGGTGGGTGGTGGGGGGTGTGGGGGGGGTGGGGGTGGTGGGGGGGTGGGGGGTGGGGGGGTGGGGGGGGTGGGGTGTGGGGGGGGGTGTGGGGGGTGGGGGGGGGGGTGGTGGTTGGGGGTGGGGGGGGGGGGGGGGGGTGGGGGTGGGGGGGGGTGGGGGGGTGGGGGGTGGGGTGGGGTGGGTGTGGGTGGGGGTGGGGGGTGGTGGGTGGGGGGGTGGGGGGTGGGTGGGGGGTGGGGGGGGTGGGTGGGGGGGTGTGGGTGGGGGGGTGGGTTGGGGGGGTGGGGGGGGGGTGGTGGGGGTGGGGGTTGGGGGGGGGGGTGGTGGGGGGGGTGGGTGGGGGGTGGTGGTGGGGGTGGGGTGGTGGGGGGTGGGGGTGGTGGGGTGGTGGGGGTGGGGGGGGGGGGGGTGGGTGGGGGGGGGGTGGGGGGTGGGGTGTGGGGTGGGGGGGGGGTGGTGGGGGTGGTGGGGGTGGGGGGGGGTGTGGTGGGGGTGGGGGGGTGGGTGTGGGGGGGGGGGTGGGGGGGGTGGGGGGTGGGGTGGGTGGTGGGGGGGGGTGGGGGGGTGGGGGTGGGGGGGTGGGTGTGGGGGGGGGGGTGTGGGGGGGTGGGGTGGGGGTGGGGGGGGGTGGGGGGGTGGGGGTGGGGTGTGGGGGGGGGGGTGGTGGGGGGGTGGGGGTGGGGGGGTGGGGTTGGGGGTGGGGGGGGGGGTGGGGGGGGGTGGTGGTGGGGGTGGGGGTGGGGGGGGTGGGGGTGTGGGGGGGGTGGGGGGGGTGGGGGGTGGGGGGGGGGGGGGTGGTGTGGGGTGGGGGTGGTGGGGGGGGTGGGGTGGGGGGTGGGGGGTGTGGGTGGGGTGGGTGGTGGGGGGTGGGGTGGGGGGGGGGTGTGGGGGGGGGGGGTGGGGGTGTGGGGGGGTGGGTGGGGGGGGGTGGGGGGTGGGTGGGGGTGGGTGGGGTGGTGGGGGGGTGGGGGGGGGTGTGGGTGGGGTGTGGGGGGGGGTGGGGGGTGGTGGGGGGTGGGGTGGGGGGGTGTGGGTGGGGGGTGGGGTGGGTGGGGTGGGGGGGTGGGTGGGGTGGTGGGGGGGGGGTGGGGTGGTGGGGTGGGGGGTGTGGGGGGGGTGGGTGGGGGGGGGGTGTGGGGTGGGGGGGGTGGGGTGGGGGGTGGTGGGGGGGTGGGGGGTGGGGGGGTGTGGGGTGGTGGGGGTGGGTGGGGTGTGGGTGGGGTGTGGGGGTGGGTGGGGGGGGTGGGTGTGGTGGGTGTGGGGGGGGGTGGGTGTGGGGGGTGGTTGTGTGGTGGGGGGTTGGTGGTGGGTGGGGGTGGGGTGTGGGTGGGGTGGTGGGGGTGGGGGTGGGGGTTGGTGGGTGTGGGGTTTGGGGTGTTGGTTTTGGTGGGTTTGTGTTTTGGTGTGGTGGGGGGGGTGGGGTGTGGGGTGTGGGTTGGTTTGTGGGGGTGGGGTTGGTTGTGTTTGGTTGGGGGGGTTGTTGGGTTTTGTGGGGGTGGGGTGGGGTGTTGGGGGGGTGTTTGTGGGGTGGGTGGGGGTTGGGTGTTTGGGGGTGGGTGGGTTGGTGTGGTGGGGGGTTTGGGGTGTGTGTTTTGTGGGGGTGTTGTGGGTGTGGGGTTGGGTGGGTGGGGTGGGTGTGGTGGGGTGTGTGTGTGGTGGGGTTGGGTGGTGTGTTTGGTGGGTGGTTGGGGTGTGGGGGGGTTGGTGGTGTGGGGGGGGTTGTGTGGGGTGGGGGGTGGGGTGGTGGGGTTGGGTGTGTGGTTGGGGTGGGTGGGGGGTGGGTTGGGGGGGTGGGTGTTGGGGTTGTGGGTGGGGGGGGGGTGTGGGGGGGTGTGGTTTGTTGGGT
>JAXGGA010016884.1:0-25632 GCA_038373865.1 Uloborus plumipes | reverse complement strand
CAAGATAGTGCTTAAAACAATTTTGAAAATTCACAGATTGAGCTTGTTTTGATACAAAACTACTCAATTACTGTATGAATTTTTTAATACAATATTTGATTTAATTACATAAACATCTGTATGATTTTAATAGTCATTTCCTAATGCAATCCTCATCACCTGAAATCATCGTATCACAATTCTTATATTGAGAAATAAAATGCAAAACTGCTTCAAGAGGAGTTTTAAGATTTTCACGAAAATCGCCCGACAATAAGTCATTTCCACCGCATCGATTCGGTGTATCCAAGAAGAAATTCCATCATTTTTCACTATTGTTCCAAAAGACGCCATTCTGTCGAATCTAAGCTGTTGCCATTGAATAAAGGGTAAAAAACTGACAACCGGAAGACGATCGAATAGGTTAGTCAATGTATCAAGACGAAAATACTGGACTTTTTTACTCAAACAAATAAATTTTTCATTGTTTGTACAGAAAATGGTGTTTTCCGTTTTCCTACTGATGTGATTAACGATGACACAAAGCAACAAAAAATTGATTTTTTCATGTTCTGTTTAAAAAGTGCTTATTCGTCTTTTTTAAATATGGAAAAAACGGGAAAAAAAACTTAAAATCTGTAAATGTTATTTTTTCTAATTAATCAGCAGTTTCATTTATTTATTGCTGAACGAACTAAATTAGTAAGATGCAGTTTAGTACATTTTGCCTTTGTTGTTTTTGGCATACTTGAAAGCAGAAAAAAAGCATAAGGGCCCTGCTCCACATCATCGCAAAACGCGACCGAAACCGAAGGCAGAAACCGAAAATCCGAGTACTTTCCATAGGAACACTATGTAATCCATTTTACGTGTCTGCTTTATTTTTCTGCTTTCCGTTAATGTGGAGCAGGGCCCTAAAAGCCATTCTAAGAAAAAGCCGCCATTTTGTGCCACATGTTAATTGAAAAGTAGTGAAATTAAAGGGTAATAAAGGAACTTTTGTTAGTCAAGAAATCATAAACTGGTGAGGGATTTCTTAGGCAAAAACTTTGTTCATTAGCTTTTAAAATTACTACTTTTTAGTGAAATATATGAACGTCAGTGGCGAGACAAAATAGTGCCTTTTTGTAAAATGGTACATAAGCGATAAAGCTCAATTTTTCAACGAAAAATGCTTAGAGCTGAAATGCTTAGAATTCCTTCAACAATAAGCGAAAATCCAGCAATAGAGCAAAAGTAGATACAGTGGACGCTACTTTATGTGATCACGGTTGATGTTATCAAAATCGTCAAGCTCCATCCGGTTGTGTATAAATACATTAAATACCATCGTTTTTTGTAATCAAAACTTATTTTAGAGTTATTAATTTAAGAATATTTTTCTTAAATCAGCGATAAAATCCCCCCCCCCAAAAAAATCCCTTGTTTTGTTTTCAATATATTTTCTGCAATTAAGTCAGAAAGACGTATTTATCACTCTATGTAATTAAGGAATCATCAGAGCCATGAAGAGATATAGACAGGAAATATTTTTAAGAGCCCTTGCAATTATGGAGAACTCTAAATCTTAGTCTAAATGCATTAGCCATTAAAACAAAAGAATCAGAAGTCATTTTAACTACATTCATTTCATACCAAAAGTATGCGAGCTAAAATTATCAACAGAAATAAATAACCATTAAACTTTTTATCGTTTATTGTAATCAATCGGTTATTGTTATCAAATCCTTTTCGTCCAAAAGTGATCGCATTAGGCGGCGTCGACTGTAGTTTTTCTTCTAGTTTTATTTCCTTGCACTGGAGATAAAGTTATTTATAGCGAAAAAACAAGCTTATATACTTTTTTATATTCTTACGTAAGGTATTTTTTTCCCAGTAACGGTTCAGAAATTAGTTAGTGATCCACGAGAAATAGAGACATCCTGTATTTACCGATACAACAAAAGTAGTAAACCAATAACAGTTTGATGGGGGTAATGCTTGAATGACTTGGTGAAATTGCACATAAAAACGAATCACCGATATGTTAATGCTGCACTATAGACAATTGGTTTTCTCTGCCAACAAAATGAAATGTCACATAAGAAGTGAAAGCAAACATACTTCTATGAATTCATATAATCTGTAGATCAATAAAAATCAATAGACGCTTTAGACAAGAAAATACTCTTAAGACCATCAGCAGAAAACGCGACCGAAACCGAAGGCAGAAACCGAAAATTCGGGTACTTTCCATAGGAATACCATTTAATCCGTTTTACGTTTCTGCTTTATTTTTCTGCTTTCCGTCAATGTAGAGCAGGGCCCTTAGAGTTCTCAATACCTTACAAACATGGCAATTTATTGCGAGTTTCTGTTCTTGAATTAACTTATACCATTTAATCAAATTCTGTACGCTATTCATGACTAAGTATATTTATAACCAATAAATGCTCGAACTAAATCGTAGTTTGTTATTTTGTTTCATTTTTAAAACTTTATTCTTTATGAGATACTATCTATACGACAAAATACATATAATATTACATTAAAGCCTAATGTTATTAAAACTGTTATACAGAGGAAATTTTTGCGAAACCTTAGATTAAAATTAAAATTTGACTTTCAGCACTCTCCCTTATTCATGTTACAGAAAAGTATTTGTCAGTTTTAACTCAATATAATAACAATACTTGAATAAGATTTTTAAAACCACGAAGTAGGTATCAAAAAAAAAGGGGGGGGGGGGGAGGTACGAAAAAAACAATGAATGTAAAAATTATATTGAAATACTTTGCCACTCTTTTTTGGTGACATTTTTTTTTCTTCTCTAACGTTATTCGATTTTCTAAGCTCGAGTAGTCAATTTTTTCTACAGCAATAAGGCTTTTTTGATTCATATTGTTTTTAGAAAATTATTTTTCATCTTTAAATTTAATCTAGTTACCATATTTTAGGATTGTTTTTTGAAAAGCAAAATAAATAAATATTTTTTCCACACTAAGATTAAATACGAACTGTAATAAAAAAATAAATTAAATCACTTAGGCATCTTTTTTTTTTGTGGCTACAATGCTTTTAAATATAACATTATTGATTTCCCGAACTCAAACTTTTAACTTTTGCTGCATTGATAAGGCTTTTCTTTTCTTTATTTGGTAATTTTTGGTACATTGATTAAGACTATTATTCATTAAGAGTGCGCTTACGTAATGCGATGGTAACATTTTATCAATAATTAATTCGGTTAGTGCATAAACCACGTAAGTCCAGAACTTCAAATTGTCCAGGACAGAGAAAAAACGTCTTAGTTCTAGCATTGTTTCTACGGTCAACGTTCAAATAACAGGCCCCGTATCTTTGAAATTAGTAACCTGACTGACGGGATTTTTGACCTCATCACGCATCTTGCCACCTACAGCTTGTTTCCACAAAAAACGAATTTTCGAATTTTTGTGACTGATGTTGTTTTTGCCCTCACCGTTTCAATTAGAGCTAACGTACTTTCACCAAACATCAAGCAATCTGCGAGCAGGGCTGCGGAGTCGGAGGAAAAATGATCGGCTCCGACTCCAACTCCCGACTCCTGCTTTATTATTATTTTTTTTACCCAAATGTGAAGAGGGAAAGACCCAAAACAAAGGTCCATTTTAAAAGTTTCATTTTTATTCACAGTCGTAGCCAGGAGTCATTTCAGGGGGGGAGGGTAGCAATATGGGATATCCAAGTTGGAGGTCATGGGAGGTCATTTTGACCTCTCAAAAAGTTCAATTTTCTCAAGAATTCTCGCAGATAATTTCACCACATTTACCTTAATTCTCGGAGGTTATTGTGACCTCCCAAAAAGGCCATTTTCTCCAGAGCAAAAGACAAGTGCCGCTCTTGTCATTTGACTCCGTACAAAACTAATCCTTTTCGTGTTAAATGGCCTGACTTTATTTTAACACATTGCATTTTGCTGCAAATATTTTTTATTCACTTGCATAAGCCCAAACATAGCAATTCTTTTCACAAAGCAGACCCGCCATTTTGAAGCCCTTTTTAATCATCCTAAATGCTTAGAATTTGGATATTGGACGCTGAAAATTTGGATTTGCTAGTTTCAAAGATATGTTTTTGCCTCCATAAAATTTCATCCAAATCGGAGGTGGTCGGAGTCGGAGTCGACATGTTTCTCAGCGACTCCGATTCCGACTCTTTTGGTCCAAAATCATTCCGACTACGACTCTTCGACTCCGACTCCGCAGTCCTGAATGCGAGAGCGTTCAGATGCTGACAAGTGTTTATCTCAATGTAGCTTCAATGCGCGATTACGCTGCGTTAGCAAGCGACATTCCAAATAGAAAGTCACATTCCAAATTTTTCTCAAATTCAAAGATTAAGCATGATATTTTTGACGAGATCTTTTAGACGATTAAAATTGTGCATACCAAACTTCTAACTTCAATGGTATTTTAGTTCAACAGATGAATCGAAAGATACTCATTTTCTCATCTCATAGCTCGACTTATAAACTTTTTTAAGTTTCAACTTTTATTCAACACTTTAACTACTTTTCTAAAAGCTGTTCGGTTTTTGTGATATTTTTACATTACATTGGGCCTTTTTAAATTTTTTAAGCAATTAAGATTGCTTATTGCTCTCACTTTCCAGCTGGCTTCTGTTAGCTCCTTTTAATCGCTATGTAGTTGGTGGATAGCGAATCACGTGAGTCATTACCTTTGTCCGAAGAATGAAATTCTTGAAAGCCAAAAAATTTAGAGGGAAAACCGCGTTCCTGTTGTAAGAAAATATTATCGTCTGGTTTTTTTTTTTTTTTTTTGCATATAAAAAACACCTTTTTTGTATTTAATTTTGTTTTTTTATTATTATTATTTAATAGCATATTTATTTATTCATTCATTCATTTTTTAGCAGTTTTTTTGGGGGGGAATATTCTTCATACGTGTTCTTAATTTGCATGTATTTGGAACATTATTTGAATTAAACGCTCAGAGACGTTAATGATTAATAATTGTTCTTTAAATCATATATAAGAGAATAATTAAATGTAGCAAAGACATTTTAATGAATTAATTCAGAACATCTTTTTTATTTCCATTTTGTGCACTTTTAAAATAATTGTTCTCCTTTTTGTAGATCTTACATCATTTCTTTTCTTTCCTTTTTCTTTTTTTCGCAGTACTTTTTATGTGATATTACAATTGAGAACATTTCTTACTGAAGAGAAAATTTAAGTTTTAACGATTGCATCATGCTTACGGTACAATTTATAAAATATTACTACTTATTAGTGCTATTTTCGTATGATTTGACTCTTTACCATTACTATAAACAAGATTTACTATAAATAAACATCTAAAAATCTGAAAACTCAAAATTATAACTTTTAGCAATACTAAGTGGCGCTAAAAGAAATTTGAAAATAAAAAGTAGAACGCTTCAAAAAAAAATCTGGTATGGACCTCACACTACTTCCTTTTACGTGTAAATTTCTTAGTAGTTGTCTTAAGTGCTTGGAGTTAGCAAGGTAACAATTCAAATATTTACTCTCTAATCTACCACGAAACAATGCAAAAAATATTTTAAAATGGTTAATTTTCTAAATATTGCTGATTTTAATATCATTCAGTGAATTTTTCGCAAAATATCGCCAATAGCGCCAAGTTGAACCCAAATTAAAAAAATATTTTTTTCGCCAAATTTGTCGGTCAAACACTTGGCGACCAAAAGCTTGGCGACATATCGCCAAGTGGTCGCGCCAATTCATATCACTCTGCATTGAAATTAACACTGATTTACCTCAAAAAAGGGGTAAAAGACCCCTTTGGGAACATTCGAATGCAATCACAAGGGGAGGTGCATAACTAGACCCCCCTCAGAGCCTACATACCAAGCTAGAAGTTTCTACGGCATATAGTTTTTGAGTTATGCGACATACATACGCACATACGTATACACAGACGTCACGAGAAAACTCGTCGTAATTTCCTCGGGGGTGGTCGAAATTAATTTTTCGGCTGTTTGTATGTTGTTAGGTATATATGCACGTACTGACAGGTCGTAAAAACTACGCGACATTCATTCAGGGGTGAGCAAAGTCAAAATTTAGACCGAAATTTGAGTGAACTTTTTTTCTTGATCACAATACTTCCTTTACTACGTAAAAGGAAGTAAAAAAGTAATGCCATAGCCAGGCTGCAATATTTGATTGCGAAATACGAGGTATGATCAAAAAGTATCCAACCTTAATTTTTATTGGTCAAACGAACGCAGCTATGGGGGCCGGGCTTGCTGTGTGGTTGTGAGCATGACTAGTGCGCATGCTCATTTTTTTCTACAGCTCCAATACAAGTCTGTCGGCGTCAGGATATGCATGATTGAACAGGTGCAAGTGAGTGTCGTCGGATTTTTATTTATTTATTTTTTTTAATGTCAGAAAAAGTCGAACAGCGTTATTGCATAAAATTTTGTTTTAATCTTGGTGATTCGCAAGTGGAAACAATTCGCAAGATTAAAAAAGTGTTTGAAAATGAAGCGATGGGCACCACACAGATAAAGGAGTGGTACAACCGCTTCAAAGATGGCCGCTTGTCAGTTGAAAGTGAACCACGCTCAGGGAGGCCCTCAACATCGAAAAACGATGCCATCATTGATCGAGTGAGGAACCTGGTGATGCAGAACCGCTGAATCACGATCAGAGAGCTTGTAGACAAGGTGAATATTAGTTTTGGTTCCATTCAATCAATTTTGACTGACGACTTGGGCCTCAGGAGAGTCTCAGCAAAATTTGTACCAAAGCTGCTAACATTTGAGCAAAAAAAACCTTCGTCTGGAGATCGCACAAGACATGCTGGAAACTGTGAACGGTGATCCCGACTTTATGAACACAGTGATTACAGGTGACGAGTCATGGGTTTATGGGTATGACCCAGAAACCAAGCGCCAGTCAACACAGTGGAAGCTACCTTCATCCCCGAGGCCCAAAAAAGCAAGGGAAGTTCGCAGCAATGTCAAGGTCATGCTTACTGCCTTTTTGACTCCAGTGGCTTAGTCCATCACGAGTACGCACCACACGGTACTACAATCACCAAGGAGTACTACCAAGAGGTTCTGCGTCGCCTTTGTGACGCAGTGAGGCGCAAGCGCCCGAATCTGTGGGCAACAGGCAGTTGGAAGCTCCATCATGATAGCGCTCCAGCACATTCTTACCATTTAATTCAGAGCTTCTTGACAAAACACAGCACACCAGTGGTTCGTCAACCTCCCTACTCTCCTGACATGGCTCCCTGCGATTTTTGCCTTTTCCCAAAGCTGAAAATGCCACTAAAAGGTACCAGATTTCAGACCAGAGAAGAAATTATGCAGAATGCGACAGACCATCTGAGAGCCATACCGAAGGAGGACTTCCAGCGATGCTTTCAACAGTGGCAGAAGCGTTGGGAAAAGTGTGTGGCAGCCCAAGGGGACTACTTTGAAGGGGATTTGCTTTAAATACTTGTATCATAATAAACGTTTGTTGTATGAACAAAAGTCGGATTCTTTTTGATCATACCTCGTATGTAATTTGCCAGAAAAATATTTATTTATTTATTTTTTAAATGTTGTTGGGAAATCAGGTAAAAAGGAAATCAATAAAAAAAGTTCTGATAGTTGATTTACGAGAAAACCTTTTTCTTTGACGGAAACTATTGTAAATTAACAGAGCAAAAATAATAATAATAAATATTCAGGTTCTAGTAATTGTTTAATTAACTGCGTGTAATTAATATTCTTAAGGTGTTGTTTCATCCAGTAAATCAAGTTTTATTTAAACACGATAGTATCAAAGACCTATTACTTGCTGATTAGAAGAAAACATGTTATTGAAGGTCATTAATAGACTAGTAAACAAGAAGGTTATTCATAATTATATTTTTCAAAATCTTTAGAAGAAAATTGCCTTAGTTAACTGATAACACATTTCAGAACAAGTTTCCGCAAATTGTGTGTAGTTGAGCATATATGGCTAAAAAAATCATCCTGTAAAGCTTGGTTAACTCCTAACGAAAATATAAATCATCGATTTTACAGCGAATACCAATTCAACGAAATAAGTAATCAGTCTCGTTTAAATTGCCATTGCATTGCTTAAATTCCATTATAACGAAGTTTTTGTTACAACGAACAAAATTTAAAGTAACCTCAAAGTTCGCTGTAACAGAATTTAACTGTATATACCACTTAAATTCTACTCCATTGCAAAAGAAGAAGCCATATAATTGCGTTTACACTGGTTTTAATCGATTTCTTCAATATGTTATGAAATTTAGCTTTCTATGAATATTCTAAGTAAAGCCAAAGAACTTTTAGTGCGTGCGCGTTCATTACGGTAAGCCCTACTATTTAACGTATTAAATGAAATTAGGCACGAAACAATAATTCCTTCAAAGAGAAAGTGCACGAGGTCTCAAATTTTTCAATCACACTAATGAATTCAAACTCAAATTTTCAGTTCTTTTAAAATGCATATTAACTGTTGTTATTTCTATTCAACTCCAGCTCTAAGATTTTTTTGACAGTAAAGAATCGAAAAAGAATAACCCCTTTTTTTCAAATTGTACTTAATTTTAAAGCTAACAAACTACCCGGTACGAGAGAGCTCATTGAATATTTAAGAACCCTAGTCATGTATGAATGAAAATATGTTTTGGTATGTTATAATAATCACCATCTTTTTGAAGTCTTAAAACAAAAAAAAAAATCATTATTAACCCATTTTTAAATAATTAATGTACCAGGTGGCGGTGGTTAAGTTTTATACGAGCAGTTTATTTTAACTTATTTCAAATTTATTTAATTCCTTTTTTGAGATAATGACAAAAACTCGAATTTAGCTTAGCTGCCATTTTGCTAAGTAACAGTTACTCTAACTTTAACTCTCAATATTGAGTCAAAAGAAAATATTCGTTTAATGCACATCAAATCCTGACGTTGTTATTTTCTTTAAGAAAATACTCTTTTAGATATTTGGTGAGCTAATCATTAATTTCCATTAAGGAAGACATTGCAATAACTTCATATTTTCAAATGTTTTAATTAAAAGCTGTAAACAGTCTGTAAAAATTACAGCAGATAAGAATTTGTTAGGATTTAAATTTAAAACTGCTAATTTACGCGTCATAGCTTTTATTCGGATCTATCTCTGCTCCACAATTTGTAATTTAATCATCAACGTCCTTTAAATACCATGGAATTTCCATTACTAAGAAAGAAAATTGACAAGTTGCTCAGTGTAATAGAAATTGGGGGCTTGCGTAATCTTTCTAAGATAAATCAACACGCATGACTGACTACGAATGAAATATTCAAACGCCACTTGCGCCATTCAGGACTGACTTCAAAAATATTGATCAGAATGGTTCTCGGCTTTTCGATTATTTTCGATATTTTGAACAAAGTTTTGGCAGTTATGACTAACGAGTAATTAGCTATCCATCATTCCAGAGTTGGAAATGAGGTGGAACTTTGCTGAAGAATTAAAAATTATGTGACCTTCTTTTGTGAGGAAAAAAAGTACTTTGCTCAAGTTGTCAGTCACATGTTATAGTTTGTTTCAAGGGCACAGCGAGGGGGAGGAGTATTTGAAGATCTGCGTAATGTGGTGTCACTCAGCAACAGAGTGCAAATTAACTTGTTATTTGATAATTAATGACGCAGAGCAAGATTGAGTTGGTGTTTGGCAACTTGTTTACTTTATACCTAGAGGTTGTCTAAATGATATCACTCTTTTAGGAGGGAAGGAGGATTCATAATATTGTGACAGTGTTTGACAAGGTTTGTAACAAGGAGGGTGACCAAATGTATTAGGCAAAGAGAGCCAAACAAACTGGTCTAGTTTCACATTATCTACCAGTTTTTTGGGCTATCTTTGCTCTATAAGAAGATTTCTGCCTGCAGCTCGTTTAATCCTATTCCATGCTGACTAGTACTAAAAAAGCACGAAACTGCAGTCCACGATGGAATAAACTAGTTGGTGGTGTATTGCTTATTTCAGCCTTAGACTTGGTTTAGCGGCGGTTACTTACTGCTTTATACCCGAGCTCGGCCTCAGAATTAACGAGTTGTACCGTACCTAAATGCGGTCGCTCGCGGGTAGTCTAATTTCACATTAGCTACCAGTTATTTTTGGCTCTCTTTGCTCCATAAGAGGATTTCTGCCTTCAGCTCGTTTAACTCCTATTCCATGCTGACGAGTGCTAACACGAAACTGCGGTTAATGAATACAAATAACGAGGTGGTCGTCGGTGGTGTGTTGCTCATTTTAAGTTGTTTTTTTTTTTTTTTTTTCATTTTAGTATGAACTAAATTCAGATTTCAGTTTTTCTAATAAATATTTATAACTATACATGGTGCGTCCCAAAAGTAATGCGAATGATTTTTTTCTGGCGTAATGGTACATCGCAGCGTGTTCTAACCAGCTGGGCCAGGTGTAGGGGGGTGTAGGCTTCAAATTGCGCCAGGTGTTTTTTAGTTATCAGCTGCCAGAGAGACAGAACGTGTGATATAGTGAACCCCTTTTTCAGTAAATGTGACACGAAAAAATGGACAATTCGAAGGAGCAACGGTGCGCTATCAAGTTTTGTGTTAAACTTAGGAAGTCTGGCACCGAAACGTTTCAATTAATTCAGCAGGCCTTTGGGACTGATTGCTTGTCCCAATCCTAAGTTTTCCGATGGCACAAGTCGTTCATGGAGGGTCGAGAGAACATCACAGACGAACCTCGCAGCAGGCGGCCGTCAACCTCACGAGCCGACAAAAATGTGACGCGTGTGCGTGATTGTTTGAACTCTGACAGACGATTGAGCCTTCAATTGATAGCACAGACTCTAAACTTAACAAAATCAACAGTTCATCGCATTGTCACAGAAGATTTGAACATGAGAAAGGTGTGTGCCAAACTGGTTCCGAAAGTTTTGACAGACGAACAAAATACCTGAGAGTGCTCCGATGCCAAGAAATGTTGGAAATGTGTGAAAAAGATCCTAATTTTTTGAACGTAGTTATCACCGGTGATGAGTCCTGGATTTTTGAGTATGACCCTGCTACAAAAAGGCAGAGTTCAGAGTGGCACACCACATTCTCTCCCCGCCCCAAGAAAGCACGTATGAGCAAGTCCAGGATCAAAACCATGCTCATTGTTTTCTTTGACGTCAGAGGTATTGTGCACCACGAATTTGTACCGACTTGGACAACAGTTAACTCAGTTTTCTACTTGGAAGTGCTTAAAAAACTGAAAAGGACTGTCGCCCGTCGCCGAAACAACAGCAAGGTCACGTGGAACCTTCATCACGATAATGCGCCGAGTCACAGCACTTTCATTATTAACGATTTCCTGGCCATGGCTCACACCCCATTGGTTCCCCAGCCTTCTTACAGTCCTGACCTGGTTCCTGCGGACTTTTTTCTATTTCCTAGGTTGAAAGGAGCAATGAAAGGTGAACATTGGGGCTCGATTGAGAGCATTCAAACTCATGTCACATCGGCTCTGAAGGACATTCCGAAACAAGCCTTCCAAGATGCCTTCCAGGGTTGGAAACACCGTCTACAGAAGTGTATCAATGCAAGAGGGTGCTATTTTGAGGATTTTTGACTTTTTATATGAATATCTTCAGTAAGTGTTTTTTTATGAATTTTTTCGCATTACTTTTGGGACGCACCATGTATCTTTTACAGCACAGTAATATACATTATTTTTGTTTTCATGTTTTGATAGCCATTTTTAAAATATCTTTCGTAAAATTAGACAATTAAAAATGTTTTTAAGTTCGAAACATAAAAGCACAATCCAGCTCCATAATAGTGACAACACATAAAAGCGAGCTTTTTCAAATTTTTAAGGCAAACAAGTATTAAAAGTAGATTTGATTGCAGCAGTGAGAAATCTGAGGATGTGTTTATCTAAGAAATTCTAACCTAGTTTCATTATCGGCTACATTTTGAGATAAATGCCATTTATGAAAAGCAAGTGAAATTAAAATTGCTTTAATTATTTTCCTCCTTTTTACTCCTCTCTAGTAAGAAACTGAAACACGATGCTTGCCATAAATAAACTTGATCCAATATTTGCTTTTAAACAAATCAGTCCTCAATAATTTCTCCAGAATACTCAAAATAAGTTATAAGCTTCCAAAAAAGTCTTTTGGTGTTGGATTTTCCAACAAGCTTTTAAATATTCCCTTTTTTCCTCATATTTTCAAGAAATGAAAGCAGAGAAATTTATTTCAATATTTTCTTTGAATAATCTTATACGTTCTGTACGTAAACATCTCGAATTATCCCGTAAGCAGCTTATGAAAAGAAATTGAGCCTTTTTACTCGGATCATAAACTTAGGACTATGCGTTTAACTTTTAAAAATGTTTCTGAATCAATAATGTTTCGCCCTTTTCATGGTAATTCTGAAACTAGTATAACTACACTGTAAAAAATGAATGTTGTTTTTACAGTACCAATAGTGCTAATTTTGTAGTAATAAACTAAAACTTTCTAACTTTGCAGTAATAAACTGTAAAATTGTAATTTTACAGTACTAAACTGTAAAATTGCTCACTTTACAGTACTAAATTGCACAATTGCTAATTTTACAGTTTATTACCGTGCAATTTACGGTTTTAAACTGGAACCTCTGCTGCCATTATTATACCGTTGTTTTTATAGTATAATACAGCTCAATTTTACGGCAATAAACTGTAAAATTTTTAACTCTACAGTACTAAACTGTAAAATTGCTAGTTTTACAGTTCATTACTGTGCATTTTACTGTTTTAAATTGGAAGCTCTGCTGCCAGTATTATAGTGTAAAAACAACAGTTTATTTTTTGCAATCTCCGCGTCTGTTTGCCTATAAAGACAGCAAGCGCAGACGGTTTGCACCAAATTTGGCACAATATCGGTAAGTTATAGCCAAATTCTCGCAAAGCCCCAGTAAGCCGCTAAAATATGGATGATAAAGTAAAACTTAAATTTTTTATTTAATTTGACATGTCCAAAACGTATTGTAAACCCAATGTATAAAAATCATTACATAAAGTTCTCATTACAAATGGTATTATTGGTAGATGATTATTGGAATGGTATTATTGGTAGATGATTATTGTATGGTATTATTGGTAGTGAGAGGAAAATAACCTTAACATTAGCTTCAGTTTTACCCATTTCAACAGTTGAACAAAAACTGCCCCTTTTATTTCTTTCAAACACTGGATCCTTCAGTTTTCTTTTCAGTTCTGTTTGGCCGCATTCCAGTTTTAGGAACAAAGATTCGTCTTTCATACCGATTTGAGATCAATTTACCAACCAATGCTGCTGCAAAATGGTCGATACTGTCAAATCATCGTCGTAAATTACAGACACCTGGCGTCATAAATTACAGATTTGAATATGAATGCATGTGTGTATGTGTGTGTGGATATAGGAATAGATCGTAATGGAAGCAGGCCTATTTCCAGTGTATATGCTACAAATGCCACACGAGTAGAGGGAAAACTTTAAAGGCGCCAAACTCAGTGGTGTGGGATGGTATAAAATAGGTACTGTCCAACCTCACAAGGCGAGCCTCCCACCGTTGAACGGTTCTATTTCAAAAAGGTCCGACAGCTTGATTAAGAAAATGCACCACGGAGCATTTCTGCTTAGTCTGATATATTTTTTTTCTAGAAATTATAAGGAAAGGGAATAAAATAAGAAAAAAAAAACATCAACGCAAACCAACGTCAAATAAACCAACCCAACGAAAAGCAAAGCAAAATCTCTTCACATTCCTTATCTGCCTGATCACCATCACCCCTTTTTTGACCAAATTAGTAGAGACCTGAGGCATGTGCAAATGTGTTCGAGGTCGCCGGAAAAAATATAAAACTATGATGGAGTAGGTTTGAGTGTAAGCATATGTGTATGATTTTAGAAGTTTTTCGTAGAGTGCAAATTTTACTTTCATTATACATTTAACAAAGTAGTATAGTTTATGCACTGCAAAAAATGAACTGCTGTTTTTACAGTATAATAATGGCAGCCGAGGTTCTAATTTAAAACTGTAAAATGCACAGTAATAAACCGTAAAACTAGTAATTTTACCGTTTCTTACGGTAAAATTAGCAATTCTACAGGTTAAATTCTACAAAAATTATGGCAGTAAAATTTGGTTGGATTATACTGTAAAAACATCTGTATAATACTCGCAGCAGAGGTTCCAGTTTAAAACTGTAAAATGCATGGTAATAAACTGTAAAAATAGCAATTTTAGTTTATTACTGTAAAATTAGTTGTATTATAATGTAAAAACAAAATTCACTTTTACAGTGTATATTTACTGGCAATATTTGTTTTTCACAATTGAGTTCATGATTTTGATCTAGTATCAAACAGAAATTATGTATTTAAATTTTATTTTACGGTCAACACTTTTTTGCTATCAATCTAAAAGAGATTCTAATATACATTTTCTTCTGCCATATAAAGAACTTGTTTTTTACTTAATCATATTTTTAAAAAAAGGTGAAAATATTTTCCTCCACTATAAACATTTTACAGGATTTCCTATTTAATAAGGAGCTATTTTTCCCATAACAAATGACACTGATTTTCTTCAAAACATTGTCTTTTAAAATGTAAAATGTAAATTAAAATACACATAAAAGAACAATCACATGAAAAAAATAAATAACTCTTTTATCATTTTTGCTTAATTTTAACCGCTATACACAATTTAACCTAGCTGTGAGGTAAATAGGTACAGGAAAAAACAAAAGCTCCGAGCTTTTAGATAAACAAATTTGAAATAAATTTTTATTGATAATATTATATGGATTCATTAAAATAACTTGTAAATTGGCATTTGAGAAAATTTCAAGACTTAACGAAGTAAATTTTCATTATTTACTTTTGCATACAATAAAAACCGGGTTGTATTTTATGGAATTCTTTACAAAAACATAAAAATACTCAGAACCGATTTTCAATATTCTCGTAATAGTTGTACATTAGAATAAAATTCAATTAGATTAGATGGATAAAGGAGAATATCAAATTATCCTATACACGCACTTAAAACACGTTCATCTCGGAAAAGGCAATTTCCTTCGAGCTAAAACTTAACTATAGCTTTATAACGTTTTTTTATAGTACTCAGATAGCTTATCGTTATAGACATAAGACTAGGACATATCCAGTTAGCAAGAGTGGAATACGTTTATACAAAAAGAAGTATTTTTAAACGTTGCACACTCTTATGTTCCTTTTTCCTCCAACTTATACTACGAAACAGTATAAAATAAATTTTCCTAATTTTTACATCCCTAGCACAACACTAGTTATACTATCTTAAAATATCCATGTAGTAGAGAAAATATCAACGTAAAATAGGCACAAATAAGCAGAAATACTGCAGACACGTGTTTCGGCGTTACAAGGAACGCCTTTATCAATGCAAAAAAAATGTTGGGCTTATGGATGCACAGACATCCGACAAAAGCAACGGAAACAGAAGCGAACAGCTTAAAAAGCAAACATAGCGGATTACCCGAACACCAATAAAAAAGTTTTAAGCCAAAAAAGATCCAATAGGAAAATAAAGATTTCAGCGAAGCTTTCTACCAGGTACGAAATGTAAACTTTACGCACCATGTGCACTTAAAACACGATCGCTTCGCGAAATGTAATTTTCTTCTAACTAAAACTTAACTATAATTTTATAATTAGATGGTTTCATCTAAAACTTAGATCCGGAACATGCTCAGAGTTAGTAAGAGTAGCATTGAAATACATTAATTAAGTAAAAGTATTTCAAAACGATGCACATTCTAATGCTGCTTTTTCTTCCAATTTACAATATAAGGCACTTCTTAATTTTTACACAATTATATAGCACATTAAAAATTATACTCTCTTAAACTAGAATACCGCAGGCTGCAAATTAATTAGGAAGCTTGCAGAAAGAGCGGAATAAAAATGAGAACTGTGCAAGATTAATATATACGGGAATGTGGGGGCAAAGTGAAATAGTTAAGACACCTATTTCAAAATAACAAATTGGAAATTAGTTCTAGAAATCAATGTACATAAAGAAGGAATAATGTATTTTATAATACAACTATCGTTGAAATGTTATTTTCCATTTTGGCAATTATTTTACACCTTCAAAAAAATTATTCCCAATTTTTCTCCCAATGTGGAATTTTACCGGGACTTTCTAATTTTTACACCCCATTAGCACATTAGTAAGTATACTCTCTTAAATTAGATTACTGTACAGCAAAAAATAAATGTTGTTTTTACAGCATAATACAGCTAATTTTGTAGTAGTTTTACAGTAATAAACTGTAAAATTGCTAATTTTACAGTAGTAAATTTTAAAATGGCTAGTTTAGAGTAATAAACTGTAAAATTGCTAATTTAAGTTTATTTCCGTGCATTTTACAGTTTTAAACTGGAACCTCCGCTGCCAGTATTATACTGTTTTTTTTACAGAATAATACAGCTAAATTTTACGGCAATACTCTGTAAAATTGTTATCTTTACAGTAAGAAACGGTAAAAATGCTAGTTTTACAGTTCATTACTGCGCATTTTACAGTTATAAATTGGAAAGTCGGTTGCCAGTATTATACTGTAAAAACAATAGTTCAATTTTTTCAGTGTAAATAAACCTGAAAGGTTTGTGGCTTTTTTAAGGCAAAACTACAATCTGTTGCCAACATAAAATCTAGAAAAAAATAAAAAGCAATAAATAGGCAGAAACAGCTGTTCCTTTTAAAATAAAATAGTTAATAAGCTTGAAAATCAAATGAGGTAACCAAAGAAATAATGATAAAGAGCAAAAATAGCTCAACGAAATAGCGTCTAATCTTTCACAAAACCAAATGATAATGAAATTTACTTAAATCCCATTTAAAAAAAATAAAAACAACTACCAGCGTTTGATATGCTGTGCAGCTTTGGGAGAAATATCAGAGCATACGCACACTCACCGGTTGTATGTGGCCCCCGAAGTAAGACAGTCTAAGAGCACTCTGTTTTTTGATCTATAGCTATCGTATATTTTCATTCGAGCAACCCCTATTCCAGCACCCCACAGGTTTTATTTCTAATAAAAATTTAAAAGACTTTGTGACCACGAATATATTTAGCGTATCCAAGGCACCTTTAGTGAGCACGGGGGATCTTCACCGACTGGCATCACCCGGGACGAGTCCAACGCCTTACCGATCAGGGTCACCACGGCCTCACAATCACATACAGTAATAGTCATAAAATTAATACTAAATATGTCTATCATTAACAGAAATAGAGAATAAATATCTGTACCACTGAAAGGGTGATAAAACAACTCAGTAAAATTCATAACTTTATCATAAAAAAAGCTTTTTATGATAATATTCTAAGATAAATCAACCTTTCCTTAAACTTTTAAACATAAAAAAAATGTTTTTTGTTCTGAAATTTTTAATCTAAAGGAACTTTAATCAAATAAGGACAATTGAAATGATTTCCCGAAAAATCTAATGTTCTTCATTCTGAAATTTTTAATCTATGAAATGAAAGCGAAGGGGCTTAACAAAGCCAAGCACTGCGACCACTTTTAATCTAAAAGAGCTTTCTTTCCTCGTGGTTCTTTGATTTCTTAATGTATTCCATTCGAAACCGCAAAACGAATGCTAGGGAAGATAAATGACGAAGTTCTAAAATACACTCACACACACACGTGTACAAATAAAAGAGTGGTGAAAGGAAACCTCAGAAGGTTAAAGAAACAAGAAAACTTTTCCAAAGCAAAGTTCTACAGAACGCTAAGTGTCTGTCGATTCCCTGTTTACGCTTTACGGGATCGACCGCATTAGACTGATTAAAAATGGCGAAGTTTTTTCTTTTTTCTTTTTTTTTTTTTTTTGCAAGAAATGCGTCTGCTGTCATCAGGTGCTCGTCATCTGGAGCTGTCAAGAAGAGCAGATTTGATTCGTCGGAAGGGCTTTGGAAAGGATGTTTGAAGAGCTTAAAGCAGTGCTTTTGGAACAACAAAAACATCAACAAGAAACACGTAGAGATATTTTTAACTGATTTTCTTGAGTACGACAAATAGATGCAATATCTAAATCAATTTCAGTGTTCAGAAATTCAGAGTCATTTGATTTGGTTCGACAAATAAATGCAATATCGAAATTGAAGGAGCAAATGGATTCAGGTGATATGTAACAATTTTTAAAACTTACATTTTACTATGGATAAAGGTGATAAGTCCATCAGTATCACATCCTCTTAGTCACAGAAATGGTTGGTAACTAAGAATATGACTCGGTTTTAACCGTTGAGAAAAATCCATAAAAACACAATATTTTTTTGAAAGCTTTTTCTAGAAATTAAAAAAATTGTCACATATCACCTTTATCCACTTGCCTATTCAATTAATTTCAATACTCAGAGATTCGGAGCAATTTAATTAAGTTATTACACAGAAACCAGTACTGAATGACAAGAAACAAGCAAAGCGTTGCTATGTGAAAACATTAAATATTTATTATTATTATTTAGCAACAAAATATCCCATCAAGAGTTCGGTGACACATGCAAAAATAAAGCTCACAAAGCCTTTAATATTTTTATTTATTTATTTTTATTGTTATTATTAATTATTTATTCATTCATTCATTCATTCATTCATTCATTTCGTTATATATTTATTTTAATCATTTATTTACTTTTCTCTGTCATTTTTTTATTAGAGAGGATTTAAATTAAGCTGCTTAAAAAGGATTCATTGCGAAAAAAAATTCTCCAAGGAGCATTTTTTAGTTAGTACTCTTATGCTAGTGTAAAATTGCTTTTAAATGAGTCTTTAAAATTACATTGTCTTGATAAAAATTATTTTGCTTTAACTGTAAAATCACCCGTTAAAAGTAATAAATCACTTCTTAATAAAATGCAGTATCAAGTACAAAATCAAAGTTTGTTATTCAAATCAAACTGCACTTAGTTGACTCGGGTGATCCGGCACCAAATAAATTTAGAGTATTGTCAACATTTAAGCTTTAGCGGTTTTTTTAGATACTAATAATCCTCCACATATTTATTCAAACAAGTGATATGAATGTAACTTCAATAAATACCTCGTTTAGAAACTAAAATAAGGCAAAAAGTTATGTAAAGGTATAACAGAGGAGTTTTGCTTGTTACGTTCAAGCATTTTTGCAGAATAATAAGTCACCAAGGGTATTTAATAGAGGAATGAAAAATAAAATCCCTACTCTTTAAAGTGGTTTTCGCAGCAAGTTGATAAATAATGATCGATAGCTATTTCGTGGATTAACTGTTACTTTAGTTTAGTACAACATCTTTCTGAAAAATAATTAGAGTTCAAAGCTTTCGTGGTTCTTTATTTAGAAGTCTTTACGACGAATAGTAAATGAAGAGTTTGGGAGATGAAGAGGTTGTGCGAGAAAACCGAAATCGCGAGTAATTAAAGTTCAGAGTTTTATTGTTGCAGTTGTAGCAGCTTCTTTTTCTTCTGGGTTTGTCCTTAGTACTGTACCTCAGAACCAGACTAACGTAAGTCCATTTTCGTAACTTTTCAGTAGAGGGTGAAAACGATTGGCGAATACATGCAAAAGATTGGACTCGTTCTCTTTTGATGCTGCTAAATAATTGTAAAGGAATTTATTTTATAGAATAACGTTCACATGGGTCGATGCGGAACAAGGTTCTACATACAATGAAGCAATAAAGTAAAAATCACCATTTTTGGACTTACGTCGTTCTGGTTGGTTCAGAGGTAAAAATTAAGCGTATGAAGTTGGTCTAATGACATCTACTTTTTGATGTACCAAGTTTTATTTGCTTACCTGTATCCATTGTTTGCCGTTGTCCAGAATGCATTTTTAAAAAATGTAACATAGCCTACATCTTCCTATCTTCAATTGACAAAGTATGATTTGAGAGAGAGTACACACTTTACTGTATTAGGTGGATTTTCATTTTTCCGAGACCAAAGACTATAAAAGCGTTTCTTCGAAAATCTCAAAAACTTATTTTTGCAGATGTTGCCATTAACCATCCCAATACAATATAAACCAGTATAGTTAGCTTGATGGGTACTAGTTTTCATTATCCCAAAGACACATCCTTCTTCACCCCTATTCATCTTTTTTCGCATTCATTCACTTTAATTGCAAACACTTCTTAATGGCCTAGAGTTTATCTTATTAACAAAGACTCCCTTTAAAGCGGAGCGACCTTCTCTATCTATATCGATTTACAAGAAGAGTGCTACTGTAAGCGACCTTCCCAGATCATCATCGTAAATTTAGCGCCTGGAGCCATTAATCACGAGCTAAATCAGAGCACATGCGGACGCCTCGCCGTATTTTCTAACTTCGGTGCTAGGCGGTGGGAATTAGAATTCTATTCTCCTATCCGAGCGAGGATAATTTGACTTCTGAGTTTTAATAAGAGTCGGGAAGACTGAAAAGCTGTTTTAGTAGAGGCTCCAGATTTCAATATGCGGACTCGAGTAACGGTATTGAGCTCAACGGGCTTTGTACCATGGCTGAAAAGGTGACTTACACATAAAACGAATTTAATTACAACAAATAAAACTTTGAACTGATGGTTTCCACTTCATTAGCCATATAAAAACAACAGTATAAATGTTTTGTGCAGACAAATAATTACACTTAAAATCATTTAGAGAAAATACTTTTTTTAAGCCAAAAAGAAGGTTTCTTAATTTTATTTTCAATTAAAATGGACTATTGTTTGATTTTCTTGAAATAAACCTTCCGAGAATTCTATTCTCTTATCCAGGCGAGGATAATTTGACTTCTGGGTTTTAATAAGACTCGGGAAGGCTGAAAAGCTGTTTTAGTAGAGGCTCCAGATTTCAATATACGGACTCGAGTAGCGGTATTGAGCTAAACCGACTATCATTTATACCATGGAGCTTGAAAAGGGAATTTACACATAAAACGATTATAATTACAAAAAATTAAACTTTGAACTGACAGTTTCCTATTATTTACTTAGATAAAAATCCATGTGTAAAATATTTCGTACAGACAAAAATATAAATTACACTAAAAATCATACAGCTAAAATAACAATTTTTACCGAAAAGGTTTTCCATTAAGAGACTACTGCGTGACTTTATTAGATAAACTAGTGATATGCCGGAACGTTAAAAATGTAGATCTGCGGACACGGATAAGGATCCCTATTTTTTTTTCTATTCAGTTCCGAACTGTATAGATGACACCCCCTTCCTCTCCTCCTACACTGATAACCAGATCGTTAGTTTGGTTTGCCTGTGGCGTAGTGCGAAAAAAAATCAGACGGAGACATGGTTTTTGTTATTCTTTTCCGATATTCGATCGTTCTATTCTTACTTGAAGGTAAATTCTTCACTGACTTTATCATCAAAGATATGAAACAGAAATTACTTTTAGCTTGAGAAACTGAATTAAGTCTAACAAAAGCTGCAGCTGACACAGAAAAACTTAATACTGCTAAGAAAGAACATTGAAATAGTGTTGAAGAGTCTATGGCTAACATGTTAGATAGTAATGATGAGGGATTGGACAATAAATTATGAGACACGAAAGTTAATATGTTCATGATATATATCAGAAAAAAAAAAGATTATTGTAAGACCAAGAACTTTTAAAGTATTAGCAGATTAACAGTAAAAATCATTTCAGTCACATTGCTCGCAAATATTTATCATCCCCTGCTGGGGATTTTCAGTGCATCGGGGGTTGTTTATGATCTTCATGTGGAATAGATTTTAGGGGGACAAAGTTGTCTAGTTCCTCTTTCTTAAGTACAACTTACCACTAAACTTTGATTATGACGCATAGCTTTTTTTTAATCCTAACAATGTTATTGTTTCACCTAATTTTAAAATTAAAAATACACATTTAATTAGAATAATTATTTCATTAAAAATAAGATGAAGATTTAAGTTTTAATCTGGTTTTAAAGATAATTTAATTAATACATAATTTTTAAGTAATATACCTTACATTATTCCTAATACCAATAAAGGATTGAAAGCTTCTTTTTGTTTTGTTTTTTTCTTGAAAATTAACAGTATTCACAGTATTAACAATATAACAGGGTTTGATTTCATTTGGCAATCCCAGTTGGCACTGCTTATGCTAATAGGGAATTATTTCCCCCGCTTTCAGCGAATCAATAGATTCACACAAAGAGAGAAACCCTCACCAAATTTTAACAAATTTCAGCATTAATTAAATCTGTAAATACATTAGTTTTCCTTTGTTTCCTTTCTAATGCTGAAATGTTCAACATGTTGACATTTTCCAGATTACCCATTGATTCAGCAGCTATAATTCATATAACTAAACATTTCCTTACCTTGGTCTTTTAATTTAATGGCAGATCTCTTTAGTCTACAGAGTCAGAGCTTAATGTGAAAGATTCAACATGCCGACATCCGGGAGTTTTCAGCCGGACATCATTAAAAGGATTCATCAGACTGAAAAAAAAAAGATCGATTTAATTAAATTAAACTTAACTACACGGAACACATTAAAACTAAGCCCAGAGCTGATTGATGTTTTTAATACTGCTAAAGCTTCGACAGCAAGACTCTATTGTGTGTTGAAGTGATCCAGCCTTTAACTATTTCGATGATTTTAAAGAATAGTTTTGAAGAAAAAATAGAAAAATGTGTTGCTCATTTTGCAAAATTAAAGATATTGTTCTCTAATTTATGGCTATGATCCACCAAAATGCTTTTCTTCTTTCCACCCTCTGCTCTTTTTTTCTAATTATTTCTTATTTTCTTTTAACAGAATCAAACAATACGCCAATTTAGATTTTAATTAAATAAAACTTTACACAGAACAGATTAGAACTAAACCCAGAGCTGTGATTGATGTTTTAATACAGTTGAAGCTTCGACAGCAAGACTATATTGTGTGTTGAAATTATCCAAAATCATTAATTATTTCGGTGGGTTTTTAAAAATAACTTTTCAGAAAAAATAGTAAAAATGTGTTGCTCAGTTTTTCAAAATTAAAGATATTGCTCTCTAATTTAAAGCAATCCATCAAAATGGTTTTTTTCACAAAGTCCTTGCCGTTTATGCTTATTCTTATTTTTCTATAATAAAATCAAACAATTTAGATTTTTAAAAATTCATTTAAGCTAGTATCAGCTACATTTAACCCTTTTTTCTAGTAATTTCAATCAAAATCAATGAATGCACCACCAGGTAATCCTTTTAAAGTTAATCACAATATTACAATGTACTAGTAATGACGAGTAAATAACTTAAACTACACACAGTTGCACTATATACATTTCTTTATTATGTACTCCTGCTTTAAATCAACAAACAAACAGTAAAGTTAACTTCATTGTCGCCAAAACAATAATAATTCAAATTTACTATGTTATATCTTATCAAATTTACGCTGCATTTTCTCGCTATCGTTGCACTCTAGATATCAGCCAAACTCCATGTACCATGAATGGAATTTCATAAGGTAGTGGAATTTCAATATACGTTAAAGTGAGTAAAGAGACACCTAGCATATGAAACATTAAATTGAAAAAGTTGTTATCATAGACAAGGAGCAACACTCAATAACGAACTCGCGTGAAAGTTGAAACTTTATTCACTGAACTCAAACCTGGAAACTTTATTTACTTTTTTCTTTCTGAATACACCATCCAATTGTACATATTTAACAAAGTTAAATTAGACAAACTAGAGGGTGCCAAAAGTGAAAATTTACGAAAAAAATTTACAAGGGTTAACATTCAATTTTGATGTGTACAGAAGAAAAACAATTTTTGCCCAATAATAAAGAAAAAGAAAAGAAAAATACATAAAAAGTAATTTTTTTACATAAAGGTAATGAACAAAAAGGAGAAAAAAACGAAGGAATAAATACAAAAAAAAAAAATTAAAAAAAAATAATAATAATAAAAAGAAAATAAAAAAAAAATTTAAAAAATCAATAAAAATTATAAATAAATAAATAAAAATAAATAAGAAAAAACCTATATAAAAGAATTAAAAAAAAACAAAAAAATGAATATATATATATATTTTAAAAAAAAAATTAAAACTAAATTTTTAGAAAAATATATTGAATAAAATTTAAAAAAACTTATAAGGTTAAATAAATTAAAAGTAAACTTTATTCACTGAAAGACACAAGTAATCCCGAAAATACATACAAGCAATTTTTTAATGCATGTTACAACAATATTTTTCTTATTAATAAAGAACGCTTAATATTAAATGAACACAAAATAAATTGAGCACTGATTTATCCGAACCATTATTTTAGTCATGAATACAAAATGTTCGAAATTTTCTAATTTGAAAATCTATTTATTTCTTTAATTCAATTTATTTATTTCATTTATTTATTTATTTGGACGTTTGTTATTCTTATTTTTTTTTCAAGACAAACTTCAATAACTTTTTTAAATTTTACTCAATAATTGACTTTGTATCTGCGACGAAAGATAATCAGTAGTCAACCGATTCAATGTTTGAAAGCTGATCTCCTATAATAAAGAAAATAATGCTTCCCATTGCAATGTTCTACGTTTCTGGTCTTAAATAAAAGAAGTTTCAAATTTCCTTTAAAAAAAAACTATTTTATTTAAGTAACAAAAGTTATTTATTTCGAAGTCTGTTATACATCTCTCTCTTTTTCTTTTTTTACTGCAATAACTTTTTTCAATTTACTTAAGAATTAACTTCATCTGAATCTAAAGATTGTCAAAATCGTCAATCGATTAAATGTTTGAAAGCTAATCTCCCATTGTAAAAAAAATTATAATTCCCAATAGGGATGCATATCGGCAGTACCGATTAATCGGCCATAATCGGCCACTTTGCCGATTAGTAATAATCGGGAAAATTAATCACCAGAAAAAATATTTCTCAAATATTTGTCTTTAAAGTATACCTTCACTAAGAAACTATGATGAATAATTTTATTAACAGTAATAATAATCCTCACATTTGATATAAAGTTTTTTTTTTTAAACTAATGCTCCTACTTTAAATAAATATACGTAGTCAATGTTGCAGCATTTTGCATGTGGAGATTTTCATTCAGTCAACACTTTTCATGTTTTCTCTTTAGCACAGTGCTTTCAGATAACCTCCAATCTTCAAAGAATAAAAGTATTGAATTAAATTGCTACTAATTATGAAAAAATATGAATTAAAAGTTCTCCTAAATTGGAGTGCTCACCACAGGCACCCATTTTTTTTTTAATTTTTATGTCCAATTAACATAACTAGCAATGTATTAATAATATTATTGACAATAAGATAACAATTGGCTCAAAGAAACTTGATAAAATATTTAAATTAGTTTGTAAAAACTAGGAAAATGGAAAAAAAAATGTTCTCTCAGAAATAAATTACTTACTATTTCTAAATTTGGAATTGCATAAGAGAGAAGAAACAGTGATGGTTGAATTGGTATTAGAAAAATAATCATCCTTATCATTAATCGGCCGATTATCAACAGTCGATTAATCGGTAATCGGCCAATTTGCTTATCGATTCATCCCCACTTCCCACGCAATATTCTACGTTCAAAACTCAAAAGCTAAAATAAACATATCCTTTCTTTGACGACCGTTTCTCCAAA
>JAXGGA010016883.1:0-25634 GCA_038373865.1 Uloborus plumipes | reverse complement strand
CTACCTAAAATATTCAAGAAATCTCATCTGATATGAATAAACATAGAAAGCAAGTGGGACTCTATTGGATACTTTACAGCAATCAAAGGATTAGGGAATAAGTAACTCAATCAAAGAGGAATTATAATTTAAAATATTATCTTTTGATATCAAAATGCTTGGCGTGTAAGTTATTTGTACAAAGATAATTTGGTTTCTTGTCACCATGGAAAGCAACTGTGTTTTTTTTTTTTTTGGTTTAATATGATACGAAGCTTCCTCTGTATAATTTCAATAGTTTGCGTAAATTGGCAACTAATTGTTCAATAATATTAAATGCCAAATACTGTTATTTAAATTGCAGAAAAAAATTCAGGTATCTAATTCAAGAACTTATATATTTACTGTCAAGGATTTTTTTTTAAATCACATTACGACCTCTTGCGAAGATTCAGTGAGGAAGCTCAAGTTTGAGCTCCAGAAGGGCTTTGGATGAGAAACTACTAAAATATTCCAGAAATCTCGTCTGATATGAATAAACATAGAAACCTCAGTGAGACTATTAGCTACTTTATAGCAACCAAAGGATTAGAGAATAAGTAATTCAATCAAAGAGAAAATATCAGTTAAAATATTATCTTTTGATATCAAAATGTTTGGCGTGTAAGTTATTTGTTACAAAGATAATGGGATTTCTTGTCACCATGGAAGGTAACTGTGTCTTTCTCGATCTAAATTGGTATGAGACTTCCTCTGCATAATTTTAATATGTTGCGTAAATTGGCAATTAATTAATAAATAATATGAAATGCCAAATACTGGTTTTTAAGTTGTAGAAAGAAAATCAAATAACTAGTTAAAGAAATTATATCTACTGTGAAGAATTTTTTAATCGCATTACGATTTCTTGCAGAGATTGAGTGAGGAAGCTTAAGGTTTGAGCTCCAGAGGGGCTTTGTATGAGAAGCTACTAAAATATTCAAGAAAGCTCGTCTGATAGGAATAAACATAGAAAACAAGTGGGACTATTGGCTACTTTATAGCAATTAAAGTATTAAGGAGCTATTAACTCAATCAAAGAGGAAATATAAGTTAAATTAGTCTGTTTTAATATCAAAATGTTTTTTCTTGTACGTTATTTGTACAAACAGAATTTTTCGAGAAATTAATTTTTAACATCAGCGCGTTAATTACTGGTGACCCCGCAACAGAGATGTATGTTACTTTCATGATGAGACGAAGGAAACCATAGAACTTGTATTTTAACGAGTGTAATAGTATGACTGTTGTATTAAAAAAACAGCGCATTAAAGAGGTAATTCTCAATTACATCCTTTTTTAGTTCAAACGACAGTGTTAGGGAGCTAATGTGTCTGTGAGCCAAAGAGCCGTCGAAAAGTCACAAAAAAAAAGAAATCACCTCTTGGGAAGCTAAAAACTAGAATCCACGAAATAAATAATTAGGGCATAGATCACTTTTTCTCTTAAACACAAAATAAAATTTTAAGATGATAAATATTGTACTTCTAAGGTCTAATACTCAAAGCATACAGTTAAACAATACATACAGATTTGAATCTTACTAAATAAATATTCTTTTTCAAGAGTATGTGTTTAACGTGGTAATTAAAATAATTTCATTTCACCCTAAAACATAAGGGAATAAACGTAAAATGGCTAGTATACATGCCTATTTTAGGAATTATGAAATGTTTCTGCATAATTCCTAATTATGATTCAAGCTTTTTTTTAACAAGCGCATAATTCACCAAGATTTATATTTTTGTCACAAAATTCAAAACTATTTACTGCATGGAAGAGTAAGAAAACTGAAAATAAATGTTGTTCCACCCATTTTTACATAAACATTGCACCGTGCGAACCGAAAGTGTAACAAGATTTATTAAAATCATGCGCCTGAAACTGTGGAATATCATTCTGTAAGTTTTGACCATAAATTTCCATGCAAACAGGTACTTTGCATCAAGCAAAGGGCGAAAGGAAACGAGATAGCTTCAGTGGTCGAAATCCATCACGACTGTCACAGTCTTTATCATGATCAGATCCATGAATAGTTTTGTAGTTAAGCATGTGGTTAGTACAAAAATAAACCGCGCTTAAAATTGATTAAATTAATTGATTTAATTAATTGATTAAATAATGTATACAAATTTATTTTTCATGATGCTGATTTTAACTTCGGACTATATATTTATTTTTGAAAAATAAGTATGGTTATAAATTACAAGTTATGTGCTCTAAATGTGTCTGTAGAGTTTCATATGTACATCGAAAATAGTTGATGTATTAGATATAAAAATGCAAATACCTAAAATTTAGCATAATAGATTCGCCACGTTTGTTGTTAGATCTAGACTAATAAGTTTAGGCACCGCAACATTTCTCAATGTTGTTGAAATCTAAACAGCACATCTCAAAGCAATCTTAAATTTATAATGTTATTTTTGAAGCGTTAAAAATCGCTAATTTCAAATCAAATACATTTAGGCCTTTAAGCAAAAATGAAGCTTGAACTGTTTTTTTAGTTTAAAAAAAAAGAAGCTCATCTCGATAGTTAAACGCTGTAATGGTGCAACGTTGGTGTCGATGTTTTCGAAACGTTCATGTTTTGGTAAAACATCAATGGTTTTAACATCGATGTGTGAGGATCGTTGTTTTTTTCTAACATCGATGTTCAGAGTTGGATGTTTTTTCGATATCGGTGTCTAATACTTAAACCAAAAGTTTCCTTACAAAATGCGAATATTTTTGCAGTTACGATTAAAGCCTCAAGATTAGTTAGTCATACAATGACACTCTTATCACATCGGAAAAAGTTTTTTTCAATAGTTTGTTGTCCATAGACGTTACACTTATATTGTAGAAATTATAAATACAACATTTCCTTTCATTAACACACTGTTAACGAAAATATTGAATATTACTTACTTAAGTTTTTTTTACCTAACTTGTTTTAGTATGTAATTAGACAATGCTATTGAGAAACAAATTCGTAAACAAAATGCTGGAAGAATTATCTCAATAAAAAATTTTCAATTTGAATAAGTAAGGAACAAATTAAGCAAAGGAAAACAAAATGTGTGCAATATTTGACGGAGAAAAGGAAAAATAAACCTTTTTAGACTTAAAAACAACATAATCATAATTAAAGGGAGATAAAATCAAACATAATAAACCAAATAAATCAAATGCAATAGTTTTAAATATAATAAACAAGTGCGGATTAAATGATTTTTATATATTTAGTCTTGCGAAACTGATATTTTTCGAAGTCTGATCAGAAACTAGCTAAGAGAAAACAAGCGCTTCTAAGCAAAAGGGCATTGATATCATAAAAAAAATATATCAACACAATAAAAAATATGTTAACGATCTATTTTTTGTTCCAATAAAAGGCAAGTAACTACTCCTTATTGCTGTTTAGATTTTACGTATGCAAATTTATATCTAATTTGGCGTTTGCAGCGACATAAAATAAATATCATTTCAGTGCATAACCCAGCCTGTAAATAATGGAATATACTTTACCTTGATGTTAATAAATCACATGTAAATCAATAGATCATATACTTTTCCATTGATACTTATCTCTCAGACAGGAGCTCTATAGATCACATTTCATTAATCCTTCTTAGAGAGAGATCTTCAGAAACTTTTGCCTAATTCTAGATAAACCCCTTTAATGCTTTCCAAAAGACTTATTCATTAATACTGTTTAATCCTTGGTTCAGATAATAGTAATTTCTCTTTGGACAAACAATCAGATTATTAATTCCAAAACGTCTATTCAGTTTGTGCTTTCGTGCGCCTAACCAAACTCTAAGATCAAAAATCTTTTGAAGGGAAGTACAAACAGATGCTGCTTCATTGGAGTAACGGTGCTTTCAGGAATCAAATAATGTCCAGAAACCGATGAATGATCATTGAAACTTTGAAGCTTTTCACGTGAATAAGCGGTTATCTTAAACAAATAGATCTTTTCATACTTTACAAAAGACTTGAGATTTCCAATTTTCATCCAAGAACGTCATTATGTATTTATAATAGGTACCGAAGATGCAATTCAAAGAAATATCTGAGTACTTTTTATTGGTTTTAAAAGAAATTATTAAGAATGTGAATCTTTTTGCTTCAAAGTACTTCTGGATAGCGTAAGAAATACTTTTGCAATTAGATATTCATTTTTTATCACGACACTTAAAATATTTATATAACAATCTTCAGGTTAGGTAAAACATATCGTTTCAACTCAATTTGAAAGATATCTAAATTTTGCTTGATTTTTTTTAAATAAAGGGTAAGTTTAATTTATTACGAAAGTAGTAAAGTAATTGCATTGCAAAGATTTTTGTTCAACTTTGCCTGCGTAAGTTTTAGCTCTATTCATAGCTTTACGTTTCTTGTATTATTTATTTTTTATGCATCTGTCCATTTATTTATTTTTGGAATAATGCCTAAGAAGTTCACTTTGAAAAATACTTCTCTTAATGGATGCAGAATTTTATTGCAATGACCGCTGCTTTAATGACTCATCATTGTTCGAAACAGTATTGATTCAATAAAGCGGTTAATTCAGTAATACGACTACTTCAACAAAGCGAAATTTCGTTCCATTTTTGACGATTTTATTTATTACTAGCGGTACCCGCACGGCTTTGCCCGTGGTATAAAATTAAAAGTTCATTTGTAAAATAATTGTAAAAACAGAAAAAATGCTCTATTTTAGTTGTAATTCAACTATAATTCCTTCAAAGTATGATATAAAAATCTGGTATGGATCCCATGCTACTTAATTTTACGCGTAAATTTCTTGGTAGATGCCTTAAGTGCTAAAATAGTGCTTGGAGTGAGCAAGATAACAGTTCAAACATTTATATCCCTAGTTTGAAACGAAACAATGCAAAAGAAATGTTTTACAATGATTAATCTCCTAAATATCGCCGATTTTAACATCATTCAGTGGATTTTTCGCAAAATATCGTCAATAGCGCCAAATTGAGTCCAAATAAAAAAAGAAAACATTTTTTTCGCCAACTTGGCGATTTGTCGCCAAATTGGCGGCACAGATTTACTCCATAAAAGGGGTAAAACACCCCTTGGAACATTCGAATGCAACCCCAAGGGGAGATGGACAAAAATAAGCTAAAAGAGAAAATAAGAACAATTTTGTTGCTCACAGAAACCAACAGAAATCTTACCAAAGTTTAAAAGAAGAAGAAAGTTTTCTTTCCTAGCTTTAAAAACAAAACAATACATTTTCCGAAACGAAACACTTTAAAAAGAACGATGCAATAACGCAATTGATACGATATTTGGTTAATCTGTGCTTTAGGTACCCTTTTCTCCCTAAATGGGCGATAGGCGCGCCAAGCGTGGTAACCCTGGCTATTTTGCGTAGTTTCTCTCGGAGCTTTCACTTCCGCGAGACACGCAAAAACGCGCCAAGCAAGGTCCCAAAGCATTTTCACCGGGAAAAAGACAGAGTTGCCAGAGAATTGAAACAAAAAAATACTACGCCTCTTCTAAAAAAAATATTACAAAATACTACTGTTTCCAAACGTTGCCAAAATCAATGTTGCTGAAATGCGAAATCTATGAAAATGAAAAAAAAAAAAAAATTCGCCAAATCTTTTCATTAAGTCATTAGTATATTGGAAACAGGGTTGCCGGAAAAATACCACGCTCCTTATTTGAGCCGAAAAAATATTACCGAAGTATCAGTATCAAAGATACTACGTCTGGCAACGCTGGAAAAAGAACGAAACAAAAATAGGTATGAACACGTAACCATGGTAACAACATGAAAAGTTGATTTCCGTTGATAAAATAATTGATTTCATCTCTCTTTAAAAACAAATTTTATTCTCGAGATGAACCATTTTAGAATCGTTTGGCTTGCTTTACTGAAGATAAGCCTTGAATTCCGGGATTCTAAAAACAGTTGTTACAGCTCTCCTGATGATCGTAGAAACTTAAAAAAAACTTCATTTTGTGCAGAAAATTTCAAGCTTTCGAATGACATAAGACTTGAAAATGTGTATGAGATATTTCTTTCCTATTTTATCGAATTTCCACTAAGAATTCGAATAGAAAAAGAACGAAATGGAATTTTCGAAAAATCGCTTCGAGGTGCAAAACTACATGCTACAAACTAATTTTGTGCCAAGTGGCATGAAAATCGACCGAACGGTTTTGGCGCTACGCGCGTAACAGACAGACAGACAGACAGACAGACCCACCTTCAGCTTTATTATTAGTAGAGAAAGGGCATGATTCAATTAACCGGCATCAACCATACAACATGTATACCTGTATTTTAATGGAGCAAGATTTTTTAATTAATTTCCATTAAGCACATACATACTATCATCTGTACATTTTCTTCATTCAGCTTGTATTTTGTAGCATCAAACAATCGCAGGATTTATAGCCATTCTGAAACTTTTTTTACATGG
Organism: Uloborus plumipes; assembly: GCA_038373865.1. Classification (NCBI taxonomy): domain Eukaryota; kingdom Metazoa; phylum Arthropoda; class Arachnida; order Araneae; family Uloboridae; genus Uloborus; species Uloborus plumipes. The sequence goes on along the minus strand of JAXGGA010016883.1, from coordinate 19,179 downwards.
ACATAATGAATTAATTAAGCATGCTGAGAATCTCATTCTATAAATAAATAACTATGGGCAGTTTCAAAAGATTATCAAAATGGAATTACCCCTACATTTAAAATAAAGTTTCAATTTCATTTAAGGATATTTTCGAAAAGTGTACAATATTTTACTTCAAAATGGTTTCCGGTGCTTGGGATTAAAACAGAAAAAAAAATTATTGACAAATTATTTCTTTTACCGACAAATTTCGCTAAACTTCATGTGCAGAGCTCTAGCTAAATACAAGTGCAAACATCTAACAAATTGTTCTTCCAACAATTGTAGCAAGTCTATTGATTAATGGCGTCGGGAAAATCTAGATACTTTGCCGCGATACTTGTGAGACCCAATTCTTACACGGATGAAAAGATTTGTTTGCCTCTCTGTGGCATAATTTCCGGTTTGTTTGAGACTTTATCGCATTAAGTTGTTCTTGAAGTTTGGAGACATCCGATGATTCAATTGATTATTTAGAAAAGCTGCAATGAGGGTGTGAAGCAGAGCAGCCAACCAAAGTAATAAATAAATTAAATCACGCAAAAGATGCTCGGAGTATTGATTAGCATAATTTGAAGGAAATATAAACAAATAAGCTCGATTTTTCGGTACTTCAAAAACGCATTATGGAGAGTTGGATTTGTAGTTAAGATTGCATTGGGGTATCTTTGCTTTCTTGAAATAAATGAAATATTTTAAACCAAACTAAATAAATATTTTTTCATCCAAAGAATCTTGCGAAAAATAAGTCAGATTCTCTAAGAGGTTTCCTGAAGCAAATAAGTATGTGAGATAAATATGAAACCATGGCTATTAAATTGGAGTATTCAAATGAAAGAAAAACCAAATTTGTTCTGCGTTCAAATATTTTTGTCGTAGCCCTTTTAATTGCTGCTACTTATCGGGGTTTAAGAAAGCGGTTATTTGAAAACGCTCCACCAGGATGAACATCCCAGAGACTACATCTTTGAATTCCACAAAAATATTTTGCTGGAGTTCATTTTCCTAGGAGCAGTATTATATAAAGAAGTTACTAGAGTAGATTACAATAGTTTCGTGCCGATTTCTAGTAAAATTAGTATTTTAAAGGAAAACTAAAATTGTCACTTTTTTACGCATATGATCTTAAATAGTACTTTAAAGAACTTTATTATAAATAACGACCGTACTAATATTCTGTTAGTTAAATTATTCAAAAGTTAAGAGAACATCCCAAGGAAAGCTGTTGTTCTTGATTTTGATTATAGTTGCTTGTTGTTTGATCAATCGATGTGGAGGCGATTAACCTTGACAGAAAAAAAAATATATGCTCTGCTAGATGTCGGGTAATTCACCCCACTGGTGACACGACAGAGTAATATGTCTCACATTAACAGTATTTTTTGTTAAAACAAATCAATGATGCAACTTAAATTATTTTGAAATAGAGCTATAAAGTAGTGATAATTAAGGCATGTGATTGCGTTTACCGGATTTGTTTTCCCTAAATAAAAATGTGAATAAAAATATTTTTTCCAAGTCTCACAAATTTATAAGTATGCTGTACAATCGTCGACTGATCATACGGTCGACAGTATTTTATTTCCGCATTAAACTGTATTATATGTTTTTTAATATTCGGATTCAAGTTCCTTCACTTCAGCATCATTCAAAATGTGGCTCACAGAATACATGCGGCTGGCTGAACTCTCCTGAATGAAGTAGTCAAGCAATGGGTGAATTCAGCTGTGTATCAAAAGGAGATTTTACAACAAACGACGGCGAATAATACAAAATAGAAAAAAATAAAGACAATTAGTTCCAGTTTCCTCAGCACGGTTCTGACTTCTGCATATAAGGTTACTATCTCCACTTCTAAAAAAGTCAGAAACAATAACACACTGAGATCAACAGTCAGAAATAAAATCCTTGAAATCAATGTTGGAAACAATATACGCAATAATTTATTTAAGTATCAATCTCACAAACGGAAAAGAAAAATATATAGCTTCAGTCTCAATACTATAAATCATCATAAAAAAAAAGCATGAACCAATACTTCCGGAGAATTAAACAACTGTGTAAAAAATCACTGCAACATTGCTCTGCGAGTGTAGCTTTTGAGCTTCTCTTCATTCGCACATCCTTCTCAAAGTGTTTCCACAGCTTGAGGATGACTTTTGTTTATGCGGTTATTTTCCCGCTTGTCAATAATATTTTAGCTGGCGGCATGGTTTTTTGCCAAAAGCCCTCTCCTTTCGTAAATGTTTTTGTTTGCAGAGCAGGCAAAATCCAAAAATGGGCGTGTCGTTGTAAAATGCTTGCTATTAAAGTGTTACAATTATTAAGAAAGGGTTTGATGCCAAAACTGATCACAAAAAAAAAAAATTAAAATCGATATTTATAGAGAATTAAATAATATCTAAAAGTGAATGTGACATTGCTGCGATTTTATCTTTTGATCTTGCCTTGTCAAATAAGCAGAGAAGAACAACATGCTAAACATAAAAACATACTTTTATTAACATACCAAACTGTCAAACATAAAATAAATGCAATTAGTTGCAATATCATAAATGATTATTTGAAAAAAAAACAAAAACCTGTTCCAAAAGAGAACTAAAGAGTACTTAAAAATTACTGCAACACTGCTACCATTGCATCTTTCAAACTGACCTTAATTTGCACATTTTTCTTAAAGTCTTCAACTAGCATAGATGTCTTTGGAGCAAGCGGTAATTTACTTTTTAAGAAAGAAACAATATCATACCAAACTTAGCAACAGCATTTTATTAACAAAGATCGGAATCCCAAATAAAAGCAATTAGTTCCAGTTGCAATGCCGTAAACGATCGTCGAAAAATAAAAACCCGATACTTACAGGGAATTAAACAACCTTCAAAAAATCACTGCAACACTGCTGCGGGTGCAGCTTTTGAGAGAGTTGGCCTTCATTCGCACCTCCTTCGCAAAGTGTTTCCTCAGCACGTGGATGGCTTTCGCATAAGCGGTTACTTTCCCGCTTGTCAATAACATTTTAGCTGACGGCATGGGTTTTTGGCGAAAGCTGCTCCCAGCCTTCAAAATGCCATTACGAATGATTTATAGAACAGGCTTAGCATTTTGTTCGGAAAGATTCATCGCCAGCCTTCGACTCCCCTTCCGTAAATGTTTCCGTTCGTAGAGCATGCGGAATAAGCCGAAGAGGTGCATGTCCCGCCGAAATGCTCCTGATGTTTCTTTAGTGAAAATTGATATCTCTGTTTTTCTAAAAATGAAAGTAAAAAAAAGATCGTTTATTTCGTACAAAGAAATTGCTTTTTTTTTCCTCTTTCTCTAATCGTTCTATATGTTACTTAATAACTTAGATAAGCTAAATTGTTTCAATTTAAGAACAGTTTTTCATTTTCTTCCCTGTAATTGACAATTATTACATTAAAAGTGTCTTCTTTGCATGCATATAGATATATTTATATAACATGTATCAAAGTGTGAAAGATATTAGATATAGAGTAGTATAAAAGGGACGTTTTATGATGAGGAAAAATGTGACAAGGTATAATGAACGCATTTTCGCTTGCCTCACTACAGATGACACTTTCTCATTAAAACAATTCTTTTAGATATAAAATATTACAAGGAATGAATGATATTAATTACAAGTCTGGCATTTAGTAATTCAAAATAATGTCAGAAGATATAATGGGCAAATTTCCGTTTGACTTACTGCAGTTGACATTTATTGCGCTAAAAGTATTTTATTTCATACACAAATATTTACCTTAATAAGATATATTAACGAGTAAAAGATTTTAATTGTTGAAGTGACGTTTGAAGACAAAAAAAGCAATAAGAGCAAGTTAAGAAATATGCTTTTAATAAATTACAAAGAATTTTGACAGATGATAGTTTAACATTAAAAGCGACATGTATAATAAGATAATTATACAAAAAATTAACTATTGTTTTTACAGGATAATATTTGCAGCCGAGGTTCCAATTTAAAACTGTAAAATGCACAGTCATAAACTGTAAAACTAGCAATTTTACAGTTTCTTACTGTAAAGTTGGCAATTTTACAGTTTATTTCCGTGAAAGTTAGCTGTATTTTATTGTAAAAACAACAGTATAATATTAGCAGTAGAGGTTCCAGTTCAAAACAGAAAAATGAATTCTAATAGACTGTTAAATTAGCAATTTTACGGTTTATTATCGTAAAATTAGCTGTATTAATTAGCTGTAAAATTAGCAGTAAAATTAGCTGTATCGTAAAATTAGCTGTGTAAAAAAACGCAACGTTTTCCCGTTGCCAGACATTCCACACGCTGCTCGGAAGAGCATAAGAAGAGATGTATTAAAGAGACAGATGTTTTAAAATTCTCGTTTTTCAACAAGAATTGTTCGTTGTTACGAATTGTTACGTTGTTACAGTTACATACTACTTTGCGTCACTGCAGTTGATATTCATTGCATTATAAATATTTTATTACCATTCAGATATGCTTTTTTTTGATAAAATATATCAATTCGTAAAAATCATTTATTAAAAGAGTGACATTTAATGAGGAAAACAAATATGATGGAGGTGAGAAGTTCGCTTATATAAATCGCAAATACTTGAGAAAGGAACAGCATGAAATTGAAAGACAATTATATTTTCAAAGAATTTGAAAAGTTTGTCGATTTTGCTCCTACTTGTAGATCTATTTTAGGGGAAAAAAAGACTTTTTATTTAACGTTTTTCTTTTTACTTTTTCTGTCCATTGTTTTATTACTGCAGTTACTTTTTGTTAAATTTGGATCATATATTTCAAATAAAACAAATGAAGGGGCAAGTGGATAAAGGTGATATGCGACAGTTGAATTTCGCCGATTTATACAAATTCAAATTAGTGCGTGTTCCATTGAGTTAAGTCACAAACACAATTGAAGGGGCAAGTGAATAACGGTGATATGTGACAATTTTTAAATTTATGGAACAAGCTTTCAAAAAAAAAAAAAGAAAAACCTAGGCCTTCATCCATGGTAAAAAGTAAGTTTTTCCAAACTTATCACATATCACCTTTATCCACTTGCCCCTTCAAACATAGTCAAGAAATGCATTGTGTTACAATAATATTCGAATTTTAATAACCGTCATGGGCAAAATAAAGCATGATGTCATTTTTATAAACTTGCATATTTAAAATACCATGAAGTACACCTTCGGACAAAATTGAACCTCATTTAAAGGATAAAACTTTTAAGCGGATTGTGCGATTATTCGAACTTATATTAATGTTTAGAAATTCAATCCTTTAAATGTTTCATCCTTATTTTCAAACTTTAGTTGTGATCTTTGAATGTAATATTTTTAAATCTCAGTACACTTTAGATCTAACATGAAGTCAAAGGATTAAGTCAAATATTGGATATTATATTTGTTGCTCTTTATTTGTGAAAATGTGGCTTATCTCATTAACAACAAACAGTATTATTATAGTTAGGGATATTTGCATACATAATTTTAATGGCCAAAAATACATAAAATAGGATGTTAAGAAGGGTATACGCCCAAAATGTCGCTGGGAAAAAATGTCGCTGGCCAAAATGTCGCGGGTCAAAATGTCGCCGGTCCAAAATGTCGCCGGGCCAAAATGTCGCGATCTAAAATGTCGCTGGTCAAAATGTCGCCGGTCCAAAATGTCGCCGGGGCAAAATGTCGCGGTCTGAAATGTCGCTGGTCAAAATGTCGCCGGTCCAAAATGTCGCGGTCCAAAATGTCGCGAGCAAAAATGTCGAAGGTCCAAAGTGTCGTAGGCCAAAATGTCGCCGGTCCAAAATGTCGTGTGTCCGAAATGTCGCCGGTCCAAAATGTCGCGTGTCCGAAATGTCGCCGGTCAAAAATGTCGCGTGTCCAAAATGTCGCCGGTCAAAAATGTCGCGTGTCCAAAATGTCGCCGGTCAAAAATGTCGCGTGTTCAAAATGTCGCCGGTCAAAAATGTCGCGTGTTCAAAATGTCGTCGGTCAAAATTGTCGCGTGTCCAAAGTGTCGCCTGTCCAAAATGTCGCCGGTCAAAAATGTCGCCAGTTCAAATGTCGTCAGACAAAAATGTAGAAGATCCGACATTGATAGTATCAAAAATTAAATTATATGAAAAGGCTTTTTTACACCAAATTAGCAAAAGATTGCTAATTGCTGTTGATGAACGTGTGCGTTAATGATAGAATGGACTAAAATTTTTGAAAAATACTAAAAAAAAATTACCCTTTCGGCTTGTAACCGTTTCGAGCGTTTTCCAAGAAACAAATAGTTATCAAACAAGCGTCCGTTATTTATTTACAATAGCTTATTTCACCGTGACTCGCTATCTACCAACTTAAAAACGAATAGATTAGCAGCTCAAGCCAAGTTTAATTGATATCGAAAGGAAAATTTATGTGTTAAAAAAGAAGTTGAAGAAATGTGAAATGAATAAGACAGATATACAATGTTTGACATTTGTTTTTGTTAAAATTTCTTACATGATCGAAAGCAAGTCTATATAATTTAAGTGATAGAGGTGTTTTTATTTTCTTCTTCATAAAATGTGTAAAAGAAAGTATTGGATCAGTGAAAAATTGTCAATTTGGAAGAATTTACACGTTCTGATGTGTGCTGAATTCAATTTTATCGTTTATTTTTTTGGGGCGACTCTACCACAAAACTTACTGCGTAAATTGGAATGAAATTCGGTACATACATATACCAACGAATATGTGGTTCAGTGCTGATTGGTTTTTGCCGCTACTTCTTCCAAGTTTTTACATGCAAGAATGTAATGGAACGTTTTCAGCATAACGTGATTACTATGTCTGAAGAAGGTTCAGACGAAATCAAATAAAAATTGGCCCATAAGAAGCCTTCAGAAGATACGCCACATCATCGAGGAAGCAGAGCAATTGAACTTTTTATTTTTCATTATTTGTGAGTGATGTATATCAAGAAGTAATGGAAGTATTCAGACAAAATTTTGTTTGTAGAAGAATCTTAAAGGTAGAGATGCTTATTCATTTCTGGCGTTAATCAGCTCAGACATAGTACTGTACCTTCGTTACAATCAGTATTTAAATGTGGAGTTGAATATAATACCATTTTTTCTCTTGAAATTTCACCTCCCCTTCCACCACTTAGTTGTTACAAAGAAAGAAATTATTACATGAACTAATTTGATTTCAAACGTCCCCAATAACTCTTAAAGAAAATGTTCTAGAAGAAAATTGCCGGCTACGCGGTGATTAAACGGTATTCCGTTTTTGCAGAAGGCAAAAAAAAAAAAAGCCTTTACAGCAAATTTATTTGTTTAATTTCTTAGTGTGAAAAAAAGAAATAATCCTAAATATACTTTAAAAAAAACTAAAAAATACGCTTTTAGAGTAAATCAAATTCAAAAGAAGATTTTGAAAACTGTTGAATATCCGCTAAGTTTACTTGCACTTATAATATGCATTTTGTGGACGATCGATGCCCTACTCAGAATTAATGGCAAATGCACTTATTATGCATCAACATGCAATATAGTTTAGCCTTTAGTAATAATAATGGTTTTTAACATATTACTTTTACGTTTGTAAAGAACGTGAATTTTATCTTTGACTCACAAGGGGACCTTACAGGTTATCACTCACCGATTTTGATGAGTTTTATATATTATGTAGAGGGACCCACCCTAAGTATTTTAGCAAAAATATATTCCTCAATGCGCCTTAGTTTTTGAGATATAACGATCCAAAGTTCAGCTCGAAGTTGTTACAGAGGTACGGTTGAGCAGTGGGCACAACAGCGGCCGTAGCCCAGTGAGCAAGGTCCCCCACTCCGACCGCTGGAGGTCTGGGGATCGAGTCCCATGAATTAACAATATTAAAAATTAAAAAAAAAAATTATTTTCTAAATGAATAAATAAATAAAATAAAAATGAATAATTAAACGATTTTCCATTAACTATCGAATTTTTTTCGATATTAAAGAAAAAAAAAATACGCCACGGGACTCGATCCCCAGACCTCCAGCGGTCGAAGTGGGGGACCTTGCTCACTGGGCTACGGCCGCTGTTGTGACCACTGCTCAACCGTACCTCTATAATAACTTCGAGCTGAACTTTGGATCGTCGTTATATCTCGGAAACTAAGACGCATTGGGGCATATCCTTTTGCTAAAATACTTAGGGTGGGTCCCTCTACATAATATATAAAACTCATCAAAATCGGTGAGTGACAACCTGTAAGGTCCCCTTGTCAGAGTTACATACCTACAAACAAACAAACAAAAAACAAACAAACCCACATGTGAAACTAATAAAAGCGTATTAAAAAGGAAGAAATTTAGCGTCCCTGGGCCCTAGTACAGCCCTGAATAAACTATGGCATTATTTTGGTACTTAAATAATTTAAGCGTTAGAAGAAATCAATTCAGTTACATTTTTGTTAATAAATTAAGCTAATTTTCTAAACTGTTACGTTTAAAAAAAGTTACTAAACAGGTGTATTTATCATATCGTGATAAGCTTATTAGTAAAATTGAGCTACATAATTAAGCTGCATTGAATTTGTGAATTGCTGGAAACATTAAATCTGTACTATGCACTTAGTGTCATTTAGGAACGGCTATATTTTGGACTGGAAACATTTTGGACCGGCGGCCTTTCGGACCGGCGTTATTTTGGACCGGCGACATTTTGGCCCGGCGACCTTCTTGACCGGCGACCTTTTGGCCCGGCGACATTTTGGACTGGCGACATTTTGGACCGGCGACATTCTGGCCCGGCGACATTTTTGACTGGCGACATTTTGGCCCGGCGACATTTTTGACCGGCGACATTTTGGCCCGGCGACATTTTTGACCGGCGACATTTTGGCCTGACGACATTTTTGACCGGCGACATTCTGGCCCGGCGACATTTTGGCCCGCGACATTTTGGGCAGACGATATTTTGGACCGGCGACATTTTGGCCCGCGACATTTTAGCCCGCGACATTTCGGCTCGGCGACATTTTGGACCGGCGACCTTTTGGCCCGCGACATTTTAGCCCGCGACATTTTGGCTCGGCGACATTTTGGACCGGCGACATTTTGGCCCGCGACATTTTAGCCCGCGACATTTTGGCTCGGCGACATTTTTGCCGCGACATTTTGGCCCGCGACATTTAGGCCGCGACATTTTGACCCCAAACCGTTAAGAAGGACTTTTTATTGGCACAGTACTATAACATATTTATAACAAATCTTTTTAGGCATTTATAAAAAATGAGATTGCTGAAATCGTATAAGTTTCATAAATATACGCTTCTGCAGTAACTTATTCTTGAAATTTACCAAAAAAAAGAGCAAAAACAAAATTCATAGTATAGGATTTCTTATTTTGTATAAAAGTAATACACACCTAACAAACAATACTCAGAATCTTTTTTTTTAAACAACCAAAATTTCTACCGAAGCAAACTGCCAAAGACTTTTTTTTTTGGAAAGTAATGTGAAAGGAAATATCACTTTACAGCTAATAACAAAACATTCTTACCTGACGCTTTTGTAATTTAAAGAAATGGGGTCCCGTTTTACTTTAATGGCGTCATCACCGAGAGTTTTTTTTCTTTCTTAACTCTTATGTCCTTTGTTATAGATCGAAAGTTTACTTCATCACTTTTGAAATCACTCCCCTCACCCCCTCCCATCGTAAAAGACACCACGAAAAGAAATTTTAACAAAATTTTGTGCTTCTAGAGCTCATATTATTATCGTTTGAATACATGATGCCTATAAAATGCCTATTTCTTTACATTTCTTCTTTAAAGTATGTTTGTGAATCATTTCTTGTTATGTATGGTTCTGCATACACAATGATAAAATAGTATGATGTTACTATCATTTTTTATTAATATTTTTTACTTTTTATTTTGTCATTTGTTTTACTATTTGGTGCAAGTTGTTCAAAATCAATACTTGTATGAATTTACATACAATTTTAATATGCCATATGGAATATGCACTATTTAATTTTAAAACACAGTGAAGGAATTACTAATATCAAAACATCATACTACTAATCGAAATTGGAACTTTTTTTAAAACTTTGGCCTGCATTAAATGTACCTACCATTTACAGAACCGTTCTAAACTGAATCTGAACAATTATACTTTGAGCGTGAAGGTTTTATATTTGCCGAATATTAAATACAAAAGGAAATAAACCACAAATTTTTAAAAACAAAATACAATACATATCTATTTGAAGACTGCATGAGTGCAAAAATGTTCAACCCCCAGCAAAAAAGACAAGTGAGAACATTTACGGTGCTGTAAATGCTATAACTCAACAAAATATCAACAAAGTTGAAATAGCCTCCTAAAAATGTAGATAAGTCATTAAATTTCATAAGTAGTTTCAGAAAAATTTAAAATAATGCGCCAAAATATTATTATTTGACGTTTATTTTTCACAGTGACCTTGTTACAGTGGCCCAATGGATCGGCATGTATAACGAACTCAGATTGTGAAATGTTTTTATAGTGTTGGACATAGGCAGCGATCACGGGGTTGTGAACGTAGCATGCAGATGTATAGACACTAGGGTGGTCCTTATTTTCAAAGGTCAAAAATATTGTGGTCTCACCCCTTAATCTGGTTCCATATGGGGAAAAAATAAATCACCTAAAATTTTAGCTCATTTAAACAATATTTAGAGGTAGCTCAATGACACTGAACTTTCACCGAAACGTTGATTTTCACGCGATTCTAAGGTTTCTTCAATGTATTAATTTATTTGTATTGATATGTTTATATATTATGTATATATTTATTCATGTTGTATTGATACATTTGTTAATTTATAATAGAAAACGTAGTATTCTCAAATTTCAAGTAAAAGATTAAAAAAGAAAAGTAAAGCTGAGCGAGATTGATCTCCTCCGCAGCGAAAGTATCACATGCAAGAATGTGTATGACTCAACCTCAGTTTCATTTTGTACATGGTAATGCAACAGAATGAGCTGTAACTCTATTTCTGAGTTCCATGCTTGTTTTGTTTGCATGTGATTGGTCTCTTCCAGGGAAAGTGGTAGCTATAAATCTTTCATTTCCGATGGAATGTGCAAGATTTTGAAATAAAAATAGGCATAATATTTGAACTAGAAATAAAGACTAGTAAGACGAAATTAAATTGTAACTATGGAAACCAGATCCATGAAAAATTATGGAAGAATAGATTACAGAAAGAAAAAGTACGAACAGAGATTGAAGTACCGGTTGCATTAACGCCTTCTACTTCGGATAATGATGATACAAATGAAATCTATGACACTAAAAATAGAAATAAATCACAAGCAGATCTTTCGTGCTCCAAACTTTCTAAAAAAGAACAATTTGTTGTCCTAACACCACCATTGTCCACTGCACTCAATCATACAAAGGTGATCGTAATGCAGTATACCTTATTGCAGAAACTGCAAGGGGACCAGACCCCACAACATAAAAAAAAAATCTTTCAATATATCTAAATAAAGAATTTCAAAAGCAATTTCATTTAATTGTTCTTTGGGACAGTAAACTTATGCCTGAGTCAACGGGCAGAGAAAAAATAGATCTCTTGCCTAATGCCTATTTTAGTATCAAGAAGCGAAATTTCTAAACTACTAACAGTTACCAAGTTACCACCTGGGACTGGAGAAGCTGTCGCATCTGCAGTTTATGAAGCAATGCACGACTGGGACATTGTAAGTAGAATGAGAGCAATCTGTGCTGACACAACAAGCTCAAACACAGGTCAAAATAAGAGTGCCTGTTCTCTTCTTGAGCAGAAAATTCAAAGAGAACATCTGTATTGCGCATGTTGTAATCATATTATGGAAATAATACGATCAGTTTTTGATGTCTGTATAGGGTCAAGCTCTGTTCCTGCAGTTCCAATTTTTAAAAGATTTCAGTCATCATGAAAATCAATTAACAGAGAAAACTTCCAAATTGGAACAAATGGTGAAGTTGTTGCAGGTTTTGTTCTCGATAGAAACTATGGCACACTTGTACTTTGTTGTGAGCATTTGCAAAAGTTTCAGCCAAAAAGGATTATAAGGAAAGCTTTGAATTAGTCTTTTTTTTTTTTTTTTTGAGGTGTTTCTCTACAGGGTTAAGATTTTTGGCCTCAGGGGCTGTCCATCATGCTCCATGGATGTCAAAAGTCATATATAGCACGACGATATGAATGTTTAAATTGTAGTTCAAGCTCACAGCAAGAGAAAAGAAAGGTTGCATATTTGTATATTTGTTGCTAGAGTACATCATAAGGCTTGGATAATTGCTCCGGTATCATCTGATGCACCCTATAATGACCTTTAACTACTAAACACACTATTAGATTATTCACGCATAAATATCAATATTTCAACAGCTGCATCTCAAAAATTCGGGAAACATCTTTGGTTTGAAGATTTGATAGCATTAGCTATATTCGACAATAATGTGCCTCTTTCTACGAAACATCATGTGGTGAAAGCTATGAAAGATTTGAAAAGTCAAAATATTCCTCCAAAACGTGCTACTATAAATTTGGAAACGTCCAAAGAAAAAAAAGTTTGAGGATTTTGTGACAAAATGATCAATTAAGTTTGAACAGATAGGAATTCCAGGTGGGTTCCTTAAATTCAATCCACTTAATTGGAATAACAGACTAGATTTTCATCTAGGCTCAAAAATTATGAAATCTATGGTAGTCATAAATGATTATGCTGAACATTATGTAGCATTTATTCAAGAGTTCAGAGGCTTATTAACAAAAGATAAGTATTAATTCCAATTCTTAATGTAAGTGGTTGAGGAGCACATAAGTGAATATCCAGACAGTCACAAACAAGCATTGTTAAGAGCTAAATTGTACATGGCAAAACAATAATGTTCCTACTTTAAATTGTATTTAAACCAATTATGTATCAATTTTCTTAATTCATATCTATCTTTAAAACAGAATAAGGTGATTGATCTAAAAATTGCTTTGTTTTGTTTTAATGCTATTATTGACTTATTGGCCTATATACGCTTAACTTCAAGCTCATTGAGCTACCTCTAAATTTTAATACATTTTGCTAAAACTTTTTGCAGTTCATTTCCTCCCAAAAAAGAACCATATTGGGGGGTGAGACCGAAAAAATATCGAAATTTTGAAAATCATGCCTTTTAAGGACCACCCTAGTCCCTACTGCTTGTGTGTACTGTGGAAGACCAACTTCACACCAAATTATGGTGCAGAAGGAAATTAAAGCTGTGAACCCCAAATTGTCAGCCTAGCTAGCACAAGACACCAACAAAAACTAAATCTGAGTTCTTTCACCCTAACTCTCATTAGATTTTTACTAAAATAGCACCACAGCTTTCTCTTAAAGTACAAGAAAGAAATTCAATTAAACTTTCACACCAATATGAATTTCCTTTACAAATTCTACAGCTGTGAGTCTTGCCGCAGCTGTTATTTCCATTTAAAGCCAAAGCTGCAAAATCAATTCGCAACTATCACCTAAACAGACTTCTCATTTTAAAACGCTTTCATGATTCATAGCTTGCAATGACATCCTCTCAGTACCGCAATTTTTCAGGAAAAAGTCACATTACGCAAATGACTGAAAAGATGGACTGAAAAAATGAGAAAAACTCCCCTTCATTGTTTATAATGAAACGTTACGGCCTGACAAAAAACAGAGGTAGAAGTTAAGGGGAGGAGACCAACTATTACTTTAATGGCTTCTATTTCTTAGGCTTCATTTTTCTTTTTTATTTATTATCTTCGATGTTTTCCTTTCTTTTCTTAAGCTTGACTTATTTTTTCGCTTTGTATAACCATTCATGTTGGTTTTCTTGCCGTGGAAGCTTTGTTTTTTCACTTTTACAGGATCTAATGAAAAAAAGAACTTCATGCTTTGTTCTGGATTTCGTGTTTAAGGGACGTTTTAGAAAGTTCACCGGGTTTAGAAGGCTCTTTTTGCTTTAATTTTGAAGCAGGTGTTTCAACCTTTTGTAGTTGTGTTGTTTTTATGACGCTTCCGTATAAATGCTTTTCTACACGTTAAAGTCTTTGTAGGGTAGATCAGAGGTTGCCAAACTTCTTAGGCCATGGAATATCTTTAGTACTTCTTATTTACTTCGACGAACCCCACTCTTGTTAATGACTAAATGTCAAAAAATTAATGGTCTGAAAGTCAAATGCTAATCATTTGCTATCATTATTACATTCCTCCATATTAACGGTTTCCAGCCTACGATCTGTAGGCCACATTCGGAGAGCGAAGTTGTTACAAATATAATATATTTGAAGGTAAATATGCAGAAATTGGTTTTTGAAAAGCATACATTTAGCTCGCCCCCGCTGGCTCCCGCCAAAAAAATCGCGGGCGGAGTTCCCATCCCTTTATTTCTTGCTCCCGTGACATTTCCGGGTTGGACTGTTAACTTAATAAAAATATTTTTATGTTTAAAACATTTTTTTTTTTTAAATTTTCCTTACTTGCTGCAAAACCAACATTAAGTCATAGTAGCCCTGAATGTTAACTTTTCCAAAAAAAAAAAATTAATTTCAAGCTAGAAATAAAATTAAAAATTAATGTACATAGTATTCATTCATGCATTTTCAAATACATTTCAGGGAAAAAAAGAATAGGCACTCTTATGACCGTTCTTGAAAATTAACTAATGAAATATTTTGAAATGCTATAGTTTCTTTAAAGCGAAAATGATTTAAATATGAGATGCGGCCATGGGAAGAAAAGGGTTGGACACCACTGTTCTGTATAGTACACTGCGATGCAAAAGTTTAGACAAAATGCAAATATATGAATAAAAGGAAAACTATTCAGCGAAATGCTTCCAAATTTCTACTACAGGTAGACAATATAGTCCCAAATACGTGTCTGGAGTTTTGTTTTTTTTAATATAACTGAAACGAAAATCGGAAATTACAAGATATTTTTTTTTTTTTTTTACTGTTTCAAAATTTTAGACAAATGTCAGATTTTATGCAAATATCTCTTAAAATGTGATTGGTGGAGGAAAGTTGGGACTTTTTTATTCAAATATAAGGTACAGAGATTGCTGGATAATGAATAATCAAAGTCCCAAAACCTCTAAAGTTCTCGTATAAGGAAGATGAGAAAGTTGGGAAGCCGAAATTCGAAAATGAACCTACTTTACTAATTTTTCGTCTTTTAAATCGGCTCTAGTATGGTAGTACATTGTTTTTTACATCGTGGAGAGCAAATTCAGTTATGCGTATCGCTAAATAAAAGCCAAGAAAAATTATGGATGAAGGAATTGAAATAACGGCTCGAAATGACGATTCGCCCCTTAATCCTAAAAAACTTCACCTTTGGTCAAAAACAGCACGTGACAGCATAAGTAGATGAACACCTGAATCGGGATGCATAAAGAAAATCAAAGAATTGTGCTTGAGTCTTTTCGAACAGAGTGTTCCAAATAAGTCATATTTTAATGGTAAAACCAGCACAGCATATGATCATTGGATCTTTTCTCAAGTCCCACTAATAGAATTATAATCCATCTAGGACATCCCAATTTTAAGATTTTTTATCAGAGAAAGTAACATTCATTTCTTAGTCACGATGATACATGTGCTGCTTTTCAGCTTATAATCTGGCTTATTTCGGACACTCTGTCCGAAAAGGCTCAAACACTATTCTTTGCTTTTTTTATGCATCCCGATTCATTGGTTCATCTACTTATGCTGTCACGTGCAGTTCCTGACCCAAGTTGAAGGTTTGTAGGACTAAGAGGTGAATCGCCAGTTCGAGCCGCTTTTTTTAAGTATTCATCCTACAGAAAAAAAAAAATCTTGACCTTTTTTATCGATACGCATGTCTGAATTTGCTTTCCGCGAAGTAAAAAAACAATGTACTACCATACTAGAGCCGATTTAAAAAACGAAAAAGTAGTAAAGTAGGTTCATTTTCAAATTTCGGTTTCCAAACTTTCTCATATTCTTTACATGAAAACTTCAGAGGTTTTGTGATTTTGATTATTCATTCAGCAATCTTTGCATTTTATATCCGAAGAAAAAAAGTCCCACCTTTCCTCCACCAATCACATTCTCAGATATTTGCTTAAAATGTGACTTTTGTCTAAACTTTTGAACCAGCAAAAAAAAAATGTCTTTTGTAATTTCCGATTTTCGTTTCGGTTATATTTTTAAAAACTCCAGACACGTATTTGGGGCCATATTGTCTACCTGTAGTAGAAATTTGAAAAAAATTCACTGAATAGTTTTATTTTTATTCGTCTATTTGCATTTTGTCTAAACTTTTGCATGGCAGTGGAAAATGAATTAGGGGAGGAAACTTAAATTAAGGGTTCCGGGAACACAATTTAAGAATCGCTGAGTATATGAACAAGAAAAAAAAACAACCTAAACAATAAATGAAATTAATTTACGATTTATATTTATTATCCACTGTAATAAGTGTTAAAACTAAGTTTTTACCGACATTTGTCAGTTGGGGTGATCCGAAAATAAACATGAATTAGAAAAATATGAGCGAACCTTGATGGATGCATAGTGAGTTTTAAGTAACTAAAATAGCTATTACCTATTATTGAATATAGGTATTCTACTAAGGTTTCTTATAATCAAAATATTATTTATCGTTACATCAAAGCATTTGGGAAGGTTTTTTTTCTTTTTGATTTCGCGAAATCGTGTTTTTAGATAAGTGATATAATTTAATATCTTATATTAATGCCTGTAGTTTTCAGAAAATATTCCTTTAATAATTATACTAATTTAAGGACTGAAAAAACGAAAGTGGTGACTGCTAACTTTCTCCTCGTTAAATAAGTTTTTTGATAAGCAGCAATTTTTCAAAGAAAGTAGTGAACGAGTATTATTTTGTATATACGTACCTGCATTTTTTAACAGTACGTTAAATCTCTATTTTTGAATTTAAAATTAAAATGAAAAACAGTAATGTGAAATGTCAAAGTACTTTTGCTGAAGCCAAGGCAGCCTGCTACATTGTAGGTGTAATTTGCATGGGTATATAATTTATACAACTTGAACAATTTCTTGCTTCGAAGAACAATTTGAAGAAGAGTAATTTCATTTTTCTTGTTTATTTCTACCAATTTTTCTAAGAGAATAAATGTACAATGTTACGCACACATGTTCAAAAGCATGTATTAAATTTGCATTTGAAAAGAATTTACAACGCTTTTCTCTGTCATAACTTTTTCCATAGTAAAAGATAAATAACTTCTTTCCATAAGTTATTTATCTTTTACATAGCGAAAACACATATTACTTTACATAAATATATTTTTTACAACTGTTGAATTGGTTACGTATTGCAATTGCTAAGTAATGAATTGGTTGAATTGTTTACGCATTGCAATCGCTAAATAATGCATTTAAAATGTTTTTTAAGGAAATAATAGAAAAAAGAAAATTTAAAAATCTAAATAAAAATTTACTTCTCTTGAAAGTGGTACATAAATTAGACTATTAATGTAAGCTGAGATAGTTCTGCAGGAGCTCTCCGTAATAAAGAAATTTTGGTTTTCATTTTAAATAAATAAATAGTTTATTACCACAAATCGTATATCTGGTGTAACGTTATAGCAAATATTTACATTTTTAACATTACACAAATGTCAAGTGTAACTACATTGCTCGACATTGAAAATGCAACACCAAGAAGGAGTGGTCAGAAATTCATGCAAATTTTACCGTAGACGCACGTCACTGAGTTATGCAAATGATATGAAATGCGCAGCTCTCCGACGCACGTGAAGTAAGATATAAGAGAATGAAGTTGAAAAGTGGGCTATGTTTATGTTGGTTTTTCTGCCAGACTAATTATCGGAGAAATTTGGTTTTTGTCTCGAAGGATACGTGTGAGAGGCGGAAATGCCACGCCGTCCTCAACGAAGACACTTCCAGCATATAGACGACTTTACAAGGGGTATGGTGATCGGACTGAGAAGGGGAGGTTGGTCCATACGTCAAATTGCAGCTGATACCCACATGGATGCAAGCACTGTGCATAGGCTGTGTCGGAGATGGTTGGAAAGAGGAAATGTAGCCACATTGAGGGATGCAGGTGCAGCCAGAGTGACGTCAGACCGCTTGGATCGACGGATTCACCGACAAGCTGTGGCGGACCCGCAAGTCACTTGTACGTCAATTCTGCATCACGGGCAAGGTACCCTGGATGTTCCTGTGTCGACCAGAACCATTTCCCGTCGACTGGTTGCGCGTGGCCTGAAATCACGGCGCCCGCTAAGAAGACTGTCATTGACCTCACAGCACAGACTCCAACGTTTGGAATGGTGCCGGACCAGAGCGACGTGGATGGCAGAATGGCAAACCGTAGTGTTCTCAGATGAGTCCCGCTTCTGTTTGTCCAGCGATAGTCATCACATACGTGTGTGGCGTTGACGTGGAGAAAGATCGAATCCAGCAGTAACTGTGGAACGCCAAATGCAATTTTTCAACAGGAAAACGCCCGGCCTTACAGTGCTCGAATCAGCCAACATGCTCTACTAGGTGTACAGATGTTTTCCTGGCCACCATACTCTCCTGACTTGTCACCAATCGAACATGTGTGGGACGTGATTGGACGCCATTTGCAGAACCTGTCACAGCCTCGTTCATTGGACGAACTGTGGCAAATGGTTGAAAGGGAATGGTGCCATCCCCAAGGGAGTGCCATCCCTCAGGACACCATCCGCAGTCTTATTGACTCCATGCATAGACGTGTTTCTTCGTGCATCGCTGTCCGCGGTGGTCCTACTTCTTACTGAGCCGACGCCGTCCTCGCTCTAAATTTTGCTTACTTATTGTTCCATGCTGTCTCTGTCTTCTTACCAAATTTCATCAATTTCTGACCACTCCTTCTTGGTGTTGCATTTTCAATGTCGAGCAGTGTATATACATTTAAAACTAAAAATAATTTTTTCACTAACCAATTTTTGATAATTTTAGTAAGGTGTTAAACTAAAAAAAAGTCTTCTTTAAAAGGTAACGGAATATAATTTAATAAAGGAATGTAGAAATAAAATATGATCAGATATATTATTGGCAACTGTTTATGTGCAAAAACACATGCTGAAGTCAGCTTTCATGTTTTTCTTCCAAGAAACATGTAAAAAATGTATGGTCCAAAAATTCCACAAAGC
>JAXGGA010016882.1:0-25641 GCA_038373865.1 Uloborus plumipes | reverse complement strand
ATAACAAACAACAGGCCCAAAAATCACTTTGGTCCACTGGTAGGTCCATCTAGCTTTTTCAAAAAATGCAACAAATTAAGTTCATTCAAATGTAATTGGCAAATGTCCCATTACAGAGGTCTACCAAGATTTTCTTCCAGTTTCCGTATTACACCTTTGTATTTTCCTGTCTTTGTAGTGCATCCATCAAAACCAATGCAAACAATATCCTACTCAAAGAAACAATTTATTGTTCCTGACTTGTCTAAGAAATGTAAATGTGTGCTCTTATTAGTTGGAAGCAAGGGGAGCTCGGGTGCCACCCAAAGTGCGGCCACTTCCTCGTGGTGAGTCCTGGGTAATTTCAATGAGCAAGCAAAGAGTTGAGTAGTTCAAAAAAACAACAAAATTATTAAGAAAGTGTTTCGAAGGCACTTTAAGTAATTATTTAGAGGAAATATTGAATTATAAAGTTTCTGCTCAATATTAAAAATATCGGAAATTTCTGAAAATTTGATGAACTTTGGGCCTAATGCGCAGACTGAAATCATAATCTAAAACGGTTTTTAAAAAATTCTTGCATATTTCAAACCTTTTTCTTCCATTTAATAACCACCCGTCACTAGTTTTATCATTTGCAATATTTTTTTTAAAAAATTGAAAAATCTAAAAAAAATAAAAAATTTCAAAACTTTAGGCCAAATGCGCAGACTAAAGATTACTTCGCAAAAGTAAAATATTTTACAGAATTGTTACTTATCCTCATTCACAGTAAATGAAAGATACCCGTTTACGAAAATCAAAAATTCATTTTTTTCGCTCCACCCTACTGACCTTGATATTTTCCGATGTCACTTTAAGAATAATGAATTAACTGATGGGATATTTTTGTCACTATTTGTGTTGTAGATTTATGAAAGAAATATTTCTGTGTTATTAAAAAGTATTCTACGTCTATAATTTAAAAATGTAGTTATCGTAGCAAAAGCTTTTTCAAATGATGAAAATAATATATAAATTATGTTCTTTGTTAAAGTTGTTTCTATAACTCAAGCTTTTAGCTTAATCTATTGCCTTTGTATTGTATATTATTCTGTATCATTCATTTAATCATCAAAATATACATTAGTACAGATAACTGAATATAGTACAGTTTTTAGTTCTTATGTTCACCTTTTCTTTTTTTCCTTTTTTTTTTTTTTTGCACAATTATCATACCGTAATATTAGGTATGGTTTGGGTTAAACAGTTGATTAACGTAACCTCAAGTAGTAATACGGACATAAGTCGGAAAAAATAAATAACTTTCCCTTCAAAAGATTGATTTTTTAATTGTCGTAACTGTCACATTAAGGTGGTTCAATTTTTTTTTTTTTTTTTGCTACGGACCAAAGCTCACCCTATTTTTTTTACATTTATGCACAAGATCACTCTCCTAAAATTTCAACTCCCTACTCTTAATGGAAGATGGTGCTCAAACACCCTTCATTTTTACGCTTTTTCACTATTTTCGAGTTTTTCAGACTAAAGAGACTTTTCTTGGAAGCGATTTTTTTTTAATTATTATTCACATTTTCCAACGCATAAATATTAGTTCAAACAATTGGAAAGTTTCTTAATCGTTTGAATCTATATAGCAACACCTTTGATATAATAGATTATTTAGTAGATCGCAGCATACAATGTAGATTGCAGTACTACTTGTCTACGTGTTATGCTATGATTTTCAAAACTTACGCTTGCCAAAATAGAGTTGTGGAAGAGGTGTGAAAAATGTTTTTTATGTTTTTAAAGTAGTGGGATGCAGAGAAAAAAATTTCAAGATTTAAAGTTTTAAACTAATAGAGCCAACAGTATCACAAGAATGAATTAAATTATAAAACTGATTGCACAAAATAAACTATTGTAGCTAGTCTGGCATAGAACTAATCTGAAATTCAGGCAAAGGTATTTACTTCATGCTTACTTTGGCCATAGAGACTGTAATTCGGGAGTTCTCTCTTTTCAAAAAACACATTTTAGAGCTAAAGACTCTAGAAAAGTAAGGGGGATATCAATTACCGTTAACTGTTTGAATTTTAACCCATTAATGCCTGACATTTTTTTTTCAACGATACTTTGTATACTGGTTACAAATAGTGTATAATGGACAGGAAAAATAGTTAAAAAATTATCGTGTAAAAATTACATTTTTTATTTAAGAAAGAAAAATCGTCCCTAAAAAGGGACGCTAGGCACCAGAGGGTACATACTTTTTTACTAAAATTTTTTTTCTGCCTACGATGTAATATTGAAAATGACAATTTATAAGAAGAAATAAAAGCAGCAATTAACATAAACTGGGAAGTAGATTCAGAGAACAAGGAAATATTGGTGTTGTTGAGTATGAAAGTCAGCAAAGCATTTGTTCTGCAAACCTACGTATTGCATTTGCTGCATTCCGATAAGCTCTTTTACTTCAATGGGCACATCTTACCTGAGTCTTATTTAAAGCAATATAACAACTAGCCCCATAATACCTAACTCAATCCGGTACTCTTGAGCTCAACGCATTTTGTACAGCAGCTTCTAAAATAAAAATGAAGAGCGGCTACCACCATTTTTTAGAGTGAATCAAAAACCGGTAGTTCCCGATATTTGATGCATGGGATCTTTTTCCCTATGCAACGATTGTACTGAGCAACCATATATATTTGGTTCATCAATTTCAATTACTTTCTTTTCGCTGTTGGACAATCGCTTAGCCTTTACAATAGGATGAACTCCATGAAGATTCAATGCAATAGTTATGACATTGCTATTATTCCACCGAACCAACGTAATATTATTTTACCTGTCATCGACAGTTATTCAAAACTTCCTCTCTTTTCTTTTTTGAACAACGTAACTTTAGTTCATGAGCATTTTTTAATCCGATTCTTGCACAAAACCTTTCTGCGATAAATAATCACGTAGGAACGCAAGAGAAGTAAATAAATTGTCACAGTAGAGATCAAAATTGGCATTCTCAGGGAATTCTGAAATTAAATCTGCAACCCCCCCCCCTTTTCCAAACAACAGACACATATGCAATCCTTGAATTCTTCATCAAGGTGAAATGCTAAGCTTTTGAAACAGCTTAGGGCTTCTTCAACAGTCAGACTAAACAATAATAGACACCTAAATACATAATGGAAAAGTAATTAAATACAACGAATAATTAGTGTTTTAAAGAACTACATTTTTGAAATAGCTTTCTTTCAAAATTTACCTTGAGTATTTTTTGTAATTAAAAGAAAAAGAGAGAAAATATTTAAGAACGTTGTATAATTAAGTTTATATATTAATTAATTTAATTTAATTAGATTTTTAAAATAAAATAAGTTTTAAAAATGACAATTATTATCTGTTTTTCAGTCTAAAAACATTTACTAACTTCTTTTGATATAAATTATAGATTCTAAGCAAGAAACCAGCAACGGTTAAACAATGCAGCCATTGGTGCCTAGCGTCCCTTTTTAGGGACGTTCTTAAATTGCTATAAAATCCTAAAAAAATTTAAAATTTACAAAATTGCAAAAAAAGGTAAACTAAAACATCGATCAAAGTAGCACATATATCAAACACAGATTTACTTTTTAATAACTTTAAAAACTTAGCTTTTTATTCTTGAGATTGTGAACGATGTAATTTTTGATAAAGATCATAATCAAATGGCTACAGATCACACTTTACAGCGGTTATGTGCTGAAATCTGTTAATACAGAATTGAAGCAATACCAAAGCAATAATTGAACACAATTATTTGGTTGAAATGTTCATTTTTGGAAAATTCAGACTCACTTTTTGGACCGTCCCTAAAAAGGGACGCTAGGCATTAATGGGTTAAATCTCTAAAATGCCATTTGAGGCAATGTTTGACCAAGATATTGAAGAAGCAGGAAAAGAACTCTCTTCCGAAAATTTTTGGATATTGAAGTCTTGAAACTGCTACAGTGAACTCTCACTTACGCGCCAGCCCAAGAGACCAATAGAAAAAGGCGCATAAGTGAGAGAGGTGTATAAGGGAACAAGCCTATTAACAGAACTAAAACGAAACATAGGTTCTAATAAGAGAATGAATTAGAAGTTTCTATACAAAAGGGACATATTAGTACGGTTTGGCAATTACAATGAAAAAGAGAAAACAAAAATTGTAGCATATCTAATTACAAGCTGTTCGCTCTAAAACGATGAATAATGGATAATTGTCCCCCTCTAAACTCTAGTTCATGCGGAAAAAATGCCTTCCGTGAGCAATAAAGGCGAAAGATTTAAGAGGAAAGTGAAGAAAAATGCTTATTTCGTAATAAAAATAAATAATTTTTTTTAATTTTAGGGAAAATTCGACGCATAAGTGAAATATTTATCTCTAGAGCGACGCATAAACGAATGATACTATCATTATTTTGCTATGGAATGTGCTGGGACCATTTAAAATCGTCGTATCAGTGAAAAAGGCGCGCATAAATGAGGCGGCGCATAAGTGAGAGTTCACTGTATTAAATTACACGTTGCAAAAGCGAAATTTTAAGATATCTTTGGACTCTTTAAGGGGGATGCCTTCTTTGAATTCGTGCTTGGCGGATATACGGGCCTCGACTTCCTACCTTAAATCCGCCACTGAAAGGCACTCTATTCTTTAATTTCACCACTGGTAAAGAGATTGAAAATTACGTGCCCCTTCTAGCTCGGCCGGCTTGGACTTCTACCTCTTTTCGATTTTTTTTTTTTTCGTTCAGATAGCTTGGAAATTGTTTGTGGAAAAACTAAAACCGAAAATGATTGCACTTTATTTTAAATTTCTTTCCGGGGAGGAATGATTACACTTTATTTTAAATTTATTGTGTGCAACATTACTTTAAAGACTCTTATTTCCTGGCTGACTAGAAAAACAGGGGGAATGAGAAGAAAGAGAGAAACGTAATTTGCTGACTAATAATCTACATGTGTTGAATATTTTTCATTTAAAGATTTCTATTCAAAATGATTAGGATTTTTTCTATGCGTTTTCTAATTGAAATATCTTCATTTTCCCAAGACACGTTCTTTTTCTCTTGAGTAAATCGCAAGAGTTCCTTGACCATCTTGGGTTGCATCACTGCCTGGTGCCATCTAACGAATTATTATTAGCAATAATTATTTATTTATGTATTTCAAGCTAAAAGCATGTAAATAATTTAAGAGTAAACTTAAACCGAATAATAAAAACTACCTTTATTAAAAAAAAAGAAAAAAAAATTTCGGGGGGGGGGGGAGGGGTATAAAAGGGAAAGACCCACTGGAGCCCTCCCTTATATACACCTTTGAAAACAATGTTAATAGAGAGTGGGCTTTTTTCTTAAGGATTTTTTTTTTTTTGAGCAATAACGAACCGAACACCTACTTTTGAAAAAATCTTTCTCGATTTCGGGGGGGGGGCAGGCCCCCTCGCCCCCCCCCCCTAAATACGCCCTTGCTCTCAAAAAAAAATCTACACATAAATATATATATAAAGTTGAACTGCATAGCAAGAAGTTTAAATATTTTGGCTTTAATTAAAAACGTCTAGTAAATTTTCAGTATAACAACACTACTCGGTACAAAATGAACTTCAAATGTATCTGACACTATTCTTGCTGTTTCTTATGTAAAATGCTCCACTGAATCCAAATATGATCTCCGTTTCCCCCAACACTGCAATCGCTCGAACATAACTGGAATGAATATAAATAACACTGAAAGGTTCTTTACTAAAGGAAATCTGCGGTGCGACTCATATGTAACATGCAATGTTGCCAAGATTTAAAAAAAAAAAATTACAACTTGAAAATTTTTTTAGACTTAGGAGTCATAGAAGGCAGTCCGATATTATTGTGTTGCACCAAGAAATAAGTGTAAAATTTTGAAGCTATAAAAAATTAAGAAAGGGGAAAATACCTCCATGAGTCTCCTAACTTGCGAAAAGTGTTTATGATTTTGAATTTTTCACCCCTCTAGCCCTATAGAAGAATGTTAAATATAATGTTTCCTTCCCCTCCAAATAATATCTATGAAATTGTCGAAATCTCATGAAAGTAGGAGGGGACGGGGTCGCTATTTTCGAAAAGTGGGAGTCAATGGGGGAAAAGGGTGGCCATATTAGGATTCAGGGGCTCATTGAACATAAGAATCAGTGAGAATGATAGCAAAACAACCTGTTTTTTTTTTTTTTTTTTTGGCCGCTCAACCGAAAAACGCTTGAAATTGACGAAAACTGGAGAACTATTTGAGCTTTGAGCATCGTCTTTTTATGTAAGTAAGAGGTTGAAATTTTGGCAGTATATTAGGGTGGATAAAAGTTAAAAAATGAGTGACAGCCGTGACCTCTAGGACAAAATTTTTTTTTCAACATAGGTTTGTGAACCACCCTACTGTCACACCCACCCTACAAACTCTATGCCTTGATTCCTTTTCGTGGCAATAGTTGTGAAGAAAATCTTTTTCACATATTTATCGACTTGTATCCCAAACTCTATTCATAATGAAAGCATAGTTGTCTCTGTCTGTGACTTAATATGTTTAAATTTAAAAGCCCCCCCCCCTCAAAAGAAGTCCATTTCTTTAAAAGCAAAAGGAATAACATCGACTTTTATTATTTCTGGACAATAATCGCATTCAAAATAAATTTAACAAATTATATAAGGCATTGAACAGTCTTTATTTAAATCCCAGTGAACAGCTAACCTTTTGCTATTCCTGGGTACAAATCCCATTATACAACTACCATTTTAGTATGAAAAAAAAAAGAAAGAAAGAAAGATTAACCTTTCAAGTGTTTATTTTTAAATATTTAGGTTATTTTACTTTAATAACATAAAACTGAAATTGGAAGAAAAATGTCCACTATAACTTAAAAAAAAAAAGATGCGCCGCAAGAAGTCTCTAAGCAACCATCTCAAGGGCCGTAATTAACTCTTCTTTGAGCATTTAAAAGGTTGACAGTAGATCCGGGGTAAAAAATCAATGAGGGTGCAAAATTCTTGGAATCAAAAAAGCGGGTGGTGGGTGGATTAAAATTGGGTTTTGAAAAATATCTTGAAAAATACTTAAAGTGAACCTTCACTGAGAAAAACTTGACACTTTGTGGGCGGAGGGGTGGGGGGTAATCAACAATTGCTATATTAGGTAATTTTTCTTCCATAATGGATGAGCTCAGATAAATATCTTTGTAAAAATATCATTAAATACTCGTCGAAAGAAAGAGAGAATTATACATTGTAGAAACTTCCATAAAAGAAAAATCGCCTTCTCTTCGAGCATAAATAACACTGCATTTTTCATTTCCGATTTTACTTATTTTTCCCGCTAACTTTTTAAAACAATTAGCCAGACATACAATTATTTGTTTGAAATTGCTGCAGTCTAAATATGTTTAATTGTTTTCGAGAGGATATGGTAAACACGGAAAAGGAAAGAATAATCACTAATAACATTTTGCTATTCGCAAAAGCAGAATAAAGAAGGAAAATTGAAAATTCTTATACTAAACTTAATTACAAGTATTTTAATTATAACGAATAGAAACTGGCAACAGATAAACATTTTAAATCATTGCGTTTTCTTTCCTCGTCGTTCAATGACAATCTTGTAGAGATAGCCGCATTTGCCTTAGCTGCATTTGCTAAAAAAAGTTATACACTGAAGTGACAAAAGTCATGGGATAGCAATATGCAAATTTTCAGATGGCAGTAGCATCGCATAGAACAGGTATAAATGCGCAGTGCTTTTACAGAGCTTTCATTTCTGTTCAAGTTATTCATGTGAAGAGGTTTTAACGTGATGATGACCGCACGACGTGAATTAACAGACTTTGAACGCGGAATGTTAGTTGGAGCTAGACGCATGGGTCATGCCATTTCGGAAATCGTTAGAGAATTCAACATTCCCAGATCCACTGTGTCAAGAGTGTGCCGAGAGGATGAAATTTCAGGCATAACATCCCACCATGGACAGCGCAGTGGTCGACCGCCTGCACTTAAAGATCGAGACCGGCGACGTCTGCAAAGAGTCGTAAATTCTAACAGACAAGCAACACTGCGTCAAATCACCGTAGAAATCAATGTGGGACGTACAATGGACGTGTCTGCTAGAACTGTGCGGAGAAATTTGGATTTCTTGGGCTATTCCAGCAGAAGACCGACTCGAGTGCCTTTACTGACAGAACGACATCGCTTGCAGCGACTCTCGTGGGCACGTGAGCATATCGGTTGGTCCCTAGATGAATGGAAAACCGTGGCCTGGTCCGATGAGTCACGATTTCAGCTGGTAAGAGCCGATGGTAGGGTTCGAGTGTGGCGCAGACCCCACGAAGCCATGGACCCAAACTGTCAGCAAGGCACTGTTCAAGCTGGTGGTGGCTCCGTAATGGTGTGGGCTGTTTTTTCATGGCATGGACTTGGTCTTCTAGTGCGACTGGACCGAACATTGACTGGAAATGCTTATGTGCAGCTACTTGGAGATCACTTGCAGCCATTCATGGACTTCATGTACCCAAACAACGATGGGATTTTTATGGATGACAATGCGCCATGTCACCGGGCCACAACTGTTCGCAATTGGTTTGAAGAAAATTCTGGACAATTCCAACGAATGATTTGGCCACCTAGATCGCCCGACATGAATCCCATTGAGCATTTATGGGACACCATCGAGAGGTCTGTTCGTGCCCACAATCCTGCCCCATCAACGCTTTCACAATTATGGACGTCTATCGAGATAGCATGGCTCAATATTCCTGCAGAAGACTTCCAACGACTTGTTGAGTCCATGCCACGTCGAGTTGTTGCACTTCGCCGGGCAAAAGGAGGGCCGACACGATATTAAGAGGTATCCCATGACTTTTGTCACTTCAGTGTATTTTACATAGAAGTTTCAAACACAACTTATCAGACGCAGGGTTTTTTTTTTCTTTTGGTACTATTGTTTTAAATTTTCCAGTATATTTTCACTTCAAAAATCGCGAATAGCATTTTAAAGGTTTTTAATTAATATTTTTGCTAATTAATGTCATCCGAAGACGCAACCTAGTTAAGAACACTCTTGACCACTTTAACTTTCAAACAAAAAAAAAAAAAAAAATCAAAATCGGTCTATCCGTTTAGGCTGTAATGTGCCACAGACAGATACACAGATCGACAAATACACATACATCTTATTCCTTGTTGCGTCAGGGGTTAAAAATAAATTAAAGAGACTTTCTTTGATTTAGCCATTGATTTCTACTTAGAAATCAATGGCATTCGCCGATCTGAATCATGTTCTACAACAAATAAAAGCTCCCTCATAAGAAGTCCAGAATGAATCGATTGAGAAATCTTTAGCGCGATATTTTAAGTGAAAAATGCTTACTTACTCGATTAAAGAAACTTATAACACTTTTGTTGCTGATGGTGGTTGTAGTACAAAGGAGTCAGGTGTTTTAGATGTTTTTTTTTTTAGATGTTTTAGACATTTTTGGTT
The DNA here is from genome assembly GCA_038373865.1 of Uloborus plumipes. NCBI lineage: Eukaryota > Metazoa > Arthropoda > Arachnida > Araneae > Uloboridae > Uloborus > Uloborus plumipes. The sequence goes on along the minus strand of JAXGGA010016882.1, from coordinate 16,164 downwards.
TTATGGGGGTTGTCTATCCCAGCTAGACAACCTGAGATAAGTAAGTAAGAAGAAGATGAGTCAGGTTTGACTGATATAGAAAGATGATTAGATTAATAATTTTCATTATTTCAAGACAGGAAAATATACAGGGTGGTTATAAATTAACAGGCGGTGTTTGGAGCCCTCTTGCTCGCGAACTACTGGGCGAAACATTGCCAAACTTCGTGAGCATGCATATTAGACCATGGGATTTTGATTTCTGGAATAAAAAAAAAAAATAGTTTGAAAAATTACCACCAGGGGGAAATTTGGCGCTGTTAAAGTGTAGTATTATGATTATCGAAAAATTAATTGCTACTGACAAAATATGCATCCATTTTATTTGCAAAAATGACTTTTTTTGGCACAAATGTGGTTCGATATGATCGCCATTGTAAAGTTGTAAGAACTGCATACGATGCAGAACATTTTCTACGGCAGCTCGTAACATATCAGAATGGATTTCTCTAATTTTTAAACTTGCGATATCAGAAATGTTTCTTTGATAGCATCAAAGCATTGTTCTCTAATAGCATTTGCAACTTCGTCAACTTGTAGCTGATTAACCGTCTGCCGCCCCTAGCCTGGTTGCTGGGCTAGAAATCCAGTCATTTTAAACCGCTTAATCATGCTTCTTAAATTTGTTATGGTCAGTGGGCCTTTTCTCAACTGCTTCACTCGCCGAAATTCTCGAAGAGTAACATTGGCATTTTCATCACGCTGATAGTAGAGCTGCACTAACAACGCGCGGTCCTGCATAGTTAAAGCCATCAAGAGGCAACTGCGCTCAGAATGATGAGAATGCTCCCAGTCAGTCATTTTATACAGATGATCGCTAAACGCAAAGCGTTTATGCAAATTATTGCATTCTATTTGGTTGGTGGACAGCTATTTTGTTCGTGGTGATTTTTTTTTTTAAATAGAAAATTCTACGGCGATCATATTAAACCTCATTTGCAAAGAACAATCATTTTTGCTTGGCAAAATTGATTAAAACAGCATCTTTTCAAGTTTAATTCGCGATATTCAGTGTAATACACTTTTACAGCGCCAAATTTCCCCCTGGTGGTGATTTTTCAAACTAATTTTTTTTTATTCCAGAAATCAAAATCCCATGGTCTAATATGCATGCTCGCGAAGTTTGGCAATGTTTCGCCCAGTAGTTCGCGAGCTAGAGGGTTCCAAACACCTCCTGTTAATTTATAACCACCCTGTATTTGTATAGTCAAGAATCAAAATATTCAAACAATAATGATTGCTATTGCGTGTTTGCTATTTATAACTTTATTCATTTATTGATTAAGAAACATTCATAGAAATTATGAATTGTGTATAATTTACTTTATAAATTATTTCTTTCCGAGAGGTAAATTTATTTTTATGCATTAATTTGCTATATTAAATTCTAAACGAATTTGCAAAATGTTTTAACGTTCGAACTAGAAATGTTTGTTTCGTTTTAATTCATTTTTATAAAATTATTTGTAGTCAATTAGATCTTTCTGATAGATTTATAAAATAGAATTGTTAACTTCTTTTAGCCAAAATAAGACATTAAGTTTTGTTAATACTGTTCGTATCAATAAAACTTAATACATGTTTCATTAAAAATTTGTAGGGCTCACATTATGACTTAAGTTAAACATGCTAAATTAAAAATTAGTAAACCTCATTTTATAGGGCATATCAAACCTGGGTTATTGAAAACCTGGTGACCCCTGAATTTTGCGGCTAGTGCGGGGTAATACGGTACATTTTTATCTAATCAATTCACGTTGATTAAAAGTATGACATTAGCTGAAAGGGAGTTTATTTTTACGCCATTTTTCACAATGAATGTAGTTTTAATCACCGGTAGCAACAACCTAAACTTTGATCAAACTCTATGAAACTTTTATCTGTGTAGTTTTTTTCATGAAATGAATCAAATCAAGAAGAAATTCGGATTAGAAAAAAAAATGCATCATAAAACGTACCCTAATGTACTCTCAGCCATAGAAACTGGCGCACAAAGAAATACACTAAAACGAAATTTTAAATGCATAATTATAACATTGATGAACGAAAGTGAAAAACAAAAGGATCATTCATTGCAGGAAAAATCCAGAGGTTTTAGTACCCTGTTAGGCCACTACAAGCGCAAATGCATGAAGTGATACAAGCATTGATACATAAAAGTGCAATGTGCAGAGTCATCTCCTTATAATTAAAACAATTAATAAAGCTTATATTTTTCCCCTGTCTGAAATCATCGCATTTCCAAGAATCATCAAAATACAGCTCATTTGATTGCTGATATTTTTCAAATGATTGGAAATATTTAGCTGGAATTGTTTTACAAATTGCCACACCGCATGCATCTGGCTGTGAAGTTATGATGGTTAAAAATTGTTGTCTTCCGCGCAAGCGAAGTGAAAAATTAATTGCTTTAAACGTTTATATTTCAACAAATTTTCAATAATTTGTTTCACATTTTAGTCTACTCAAATAGTTTTACCGAGTAAATAAACTAATTTCTTAAACTTACAGCTTATTCCTAGCTGTTTACGATGAAGGATGATATATATTTTTTTAATTTTTCATCCTTTTCACCATGTCCTGCATGGTGGTGCAGCGGGACTGTTGCATACAGGGTGTCCACTCCAATCGTGGACCAATAGCTAATTTCTAAACCGTTAGAGATAAGCATATAGTTTATTTAGGAAAAAATCTCCAAATTATGAAAGGAATTTTGGGTCTATTCAATGTTTTTCAAAAAATCAAATTTTGAAAGAGTTACGAAATTTAAATTTTTATACAGCCCCCCAGTCCTATCAATCATGCTTAGTAAAACATTCTTGACACTGCAACGTTTAAAACTAAAAAAAAATCACTCTTCTACCACAAAAATTGACCGAGTTATGACGTTTTGAAAAATCAAGATTTTGAAGGATTTCGCATACGGTCCCTTAAGCCATCTCTCGATGACGTCATGAAACAATGCAAAATCTTGATTTTTCAAAACGTCATAACTCGGTCAATTTTTGTGGTAGAAGAGTGATTTTTTTTTAGTTTTAAATGTTACAGTGTCAAGAATGTTTTACTAAATATGATTGATAGGACTGGGGGGGCTGTATAAAATTTAAATTTCGTAACTCTTTCAAAATTTGATTTTTTGAAAAACATTGAATAGACCCAAAATTCCTTTCATAATTTTGAGATTTTTTCCTAAATAAACTATATGCTTATCTCTAACGGTTTAGAAATTAGCTATTGGTCCGCGATTAGAGTGGACACCCTGTATAGCGTCATCATATGCTGCATGTGTAATCAATGCTTAGAGTGTGCTATTTATTTCTTTAAAAGATTAGACACTCTGTACAAACTTTTCTGTTATGCCATATTTAGTGTGTGTTTGCCTAATAAAGTTCGTATTTACAGGTCGATGGAGTATTTATAGGTTGTTGCATTCAAATAATTACGATGAAGTCCACACATGCCGAAAAATGTATGGTGAATTAAAGAAAAACGATTGTGTTTTTTTTTTTTTTTTTCAAAGTAATAGTTCAGCGAATTTTATTAAATCGCTCTTTTTTTTAAATATTTTTCTTTGTTTGGTTATTATTCGATTACAAAAGTTATGTTTGTGTAAATTCTGTTGTATTGAATAATTTTCTTTTAAAACTAAAAATTTACAAATTCGTGATTTGTGAAAAATACTGTCGGTTAGCTCAGTGTAATTAATCCGTGTACGTCAGGTGACACCGAGATTTATTAGGTTGTTCCATAATTATTGGCCTCAAATGATATAGGCCACTTCTGCAGATCATTCTCACCGGCGAAGTAGTGACGAACTAACACCCTACAACGTGTAGAGTAGGGTGGTTCACAAGCCTATGGTAAAAAAAAAAGTTTTGTCCTAGAGGTCACGGCGGTGGCTCATTTTTTTACCTTTATCCACCCTATTATACTGCCAAAATTTCAACCTCCTACTTAAATAAAAAGACGGTGCTCAAAGCTCACATAGTTCTCCACTTTTGTCAATTTCAAGCGTTTTTCGGTTGAGCGGCCAAAAAAAAAAAAAAAAAAAATCCGGGTGTTTCCCTATCATTCTTGCTAATTCTTATGTTCAATGATCTCATGAATCCTGATATGGCCACCCTTTTCCCCCATTGCATCCCACTTTTCGAAAATAGCGCCCCCCTCCCCTCCCATTTTCATTAGATTTCGACAATTTCATAGATATTATTTGGAGAGGAAGGAAGCATTATATTTACCATTAACATTCTTCTATAGGGCTAGAGAGGTGAAAAGTTCAAAGGGAGACTCATGGGGGTATTTTCCCCTTCCCTCCGTAAAATCTTGAACATATCATCAACAACTCATTTTTTCCAGCTTCAAAATTTTGCTTATTTTTTTTTATGCAACACAATAATATTGGACTGCCTTCTATGACTCCCATGTCCAAAAAATTTTTCAAGCGGTATTTTTTTTTTCAAAACCTTGGAAAAATCGCATGTTACATATGAGTTGCACCGCAGATTTCCTTCCATAAAGAACCTTTCAGTATTATTTATATTCATTCCAGTTGTGTTTGAGCGATTACCGTGAAGGAGGAAATGGAGATTATATTTGAATTCAGTGGAGCATTTTACATAAGAAACAGCAAGAATAGTGTCAGATACATCTGTTCATTTTGTGTCGAGCAGTGTTGTTATACTGAAATTTGCTAGAAGTTTTTAATTAAAGCCAAAATATTTAAAATTCTTGCTATGCAATTCAACTTTCTATGTATATTTATATATAGATTTTTTTTTTTGAGAGAGAGAGAGAGACTTTTAGTATTGAATATGAAGGGTCAGGGGGAAAAACCACGGTAGTCACATTTGATTCATTTTGAGAAAAACGAAATTTAAACTTTACGAACTCATAAACTTCCTCAGTATACTTGTTCTAAAATGACAATAATACATGGACTACATTGTTTTTTCACGAATATTGCATATACTAAACGAAATTACACTTATTTTTCTAACAGGTGGTAGCATCAGTTTAAATTCAACAAAAAGTGGACTACCGTGTTTTTTCCCCTTGACCCTTCATATTTTATTGTCTTAGCAAGGATAAGTATACTCAATTTTCTTCAACAGCAGGTAAAAAAAACTGCTTATTGTCTTCATTATTGAAAAAAAAATCTGTTAAATTCTTGAATTATTTGAATATTTTCCGCAGCAACGTTATTTACCATTATTTATTTATTTTAATTTTTTTATTTTAATTCTGTGATTGATATTATATTTGCATTCGTTGGGGCGTAGGACGAAGAATGTTAGAAAAAAATCCCTTTTTTTCATTTTAGAAAAAAATCCAATTGTTCTGTACTACACTTGCTATATTTCAGATCTTTATTTTTATAATAACTTTCAACTAGAATTTGATACAAAAAACTACGTCAAACTAATTAATTCACCAGAAAGGTGTCACAAGTACTTTAATAAAACTGTCCTAGTTGTTATTTCATTTTCCAGGTCATTCATATCTTATAAGGTTTTTTTCAAGTTCAGATATTCCTAGAAGTTTTAATAGCAAATGGAGCATCTATTAAAGTTCAATCTATTTGTTTTACTGTACAAAAAGATGCTAAAACTGTAGGAAGTGTTGCACCTAGGTTTTTCTCTCATGATTAGATTATATGAAAAATCTCTTTCTTATATAGGAACATATATATTTTGAGGCATATAAGAAACTGGATTTTCTCATATAGGCTCCCTAATTGACTAATAACTTCCAAGCTTGTATGTACCTACAATCTGCTCTGCTCCAATTTCCCCTCACGAGGTCAGGAAAATGGGAATCGCCCCAGCCCTGCACAAAAATAACGATAAAGATAAAGATAATTGACTAATAATAACTCAATTATCTCTTCATAATCAGTCAGTGTGATCATAGATTTATCTATAAAGTTATAAAAAGCTTACAGTTGAAGTTTCAAACTTGTTAAAGTATTTTTTAAGTTCTATGTGCAACATTCTTTTTTTTTTTTTAATTATTTGCCAAACATTTTTTCGCTTTAAAGTTATTAAAAAGAATAGAACTTGTGAGGAACATGATGGCCAAAGTAAGCATGAAGTAAATATCTTTGCCTAAATTTCAGATTAGTTCAATACCAGACTAGCTACAATAGTTTATTTTGTGCAATTAGTTTTTATAATTTAATTCATTCTTCTTGTGATACTGTTAGCACTATTAGTTTAAAACTTTAAATCTTGCAATTTTCTTCTCTGCATCCCACTACTTTAAAAACATAATAAACATTTTGCACAGTTCTTCCACAACTGTATTTTGGAAAGCGTAAGTTTTGAAAACCATAACACAACATGTAGAGGAGTAGTACTGCAATCTACATAGTATGCTGCGATCTACTAAATAATCGATTGTATCAAAGGTGTTGCTATATGTATTCAAACGATTAAGAAACTTTCCAATTGTTTGAACTAATATTTATGAGTTGGAAAATGAGAATAATTGAAAAAAAAAAATATCTTCCAAGAAAATGGTCTCTTTAGTTAGAAAAACTCAAAAATTGTGAAAATTACGAAAAGGCGTAAAAATGAAGGGTGTTTGAGCACCATCTTCCATTAAGAGTAGGGAGCTGATATTTTAGGGGAGTGATCTCATACATAAATGTAAAAAAAGTAGGGTGCGCCTTGGTCCGTAGCAAAAAAAAATTTTTTTTGAACCACCCTAGTGTAGAGGGATAGTCCCCGTGCTTTATAATCGAGTTTCGGCTCATTGCTATCACTAAGGGGGGTGATGGAGCAACGGGACGTATAACTCGTGATTCTGCGCGAATTCTTTTTTGGACATTTGGCGGCTGCAAAAATCGCCAACATCAGCAACGAATGGAGTTTTGGGCATGAAAAGGCATTCCGTAGATGTCTTACCAAGCTTAGTAGTGGCGATTTGGCGGCTGAACAGGAACCTAGAGCTGCTTGTCCTATGCGTTGTGTATTGGACTGTTTACGGCAAAAACTCGAGACCCAATTAAAGTCGAAGGTACGACAACTCGCTGCCAAGCCCTCTGTAGCATTATAGACTGTTTTTCAACATTTGGTAGCAAAGGACATGATGAAAAGCTTAAAGCATGCGAACCACATTCGCTGAGGGAGGCGTAACGTTTACAGCACTTAAAGAAGTGCAACTCGCTACTGAAACGTGAGGCTAGTAACCCATTCTTGCACCGTATCCTCACTATAAATAAAAAACGGTTGTTGTGTAAGGCAATCACAAGCTCAACGCACAGTGACTGCATAAAAAGAACCCGTGAAACAGATTCCCAAACCAAGTCTCCATCCACAGAAGATCTTCCTCTTTGTTTGGTGGGCCGTCAAAACCTTTTTCATGAAATCACCAGCACTAGTCAATAGGTTCAGTTGTTCAGTACCATACTCTTGCAAGAATGATCAAGTTTTGATGTCTCGATTGGTGGCTGGTAAAACATCCAGGCCTTGGAGTAGGAGTTTCTGAAGCATTCACATTATTCTCCGAACTTGGCTCTGATCAACTGCCACGTGTTTCGCCAGTTGGGCAGGTTTCTGATAGAAAAGTTCCCGAGTGAGGATGCTATGATATAGGGAGCTTTGGACTTTGGCACGGCGAATGTGATGCCTACTTCTACCACAGTGGCATTTTTGCACTTAAAACTCGTTAAAAAGGGTGTACTTTTGTCGACGAAGGTCAATTTTTTTGAAGAAAATACAAAACGTTGGTTTTGACGCTTGTTTTTCTTTATGTTACGATTTCGGCCAATAATTATGTAACAACCTAAAAGTTTTCAACTTGATGAGCAGTCTATTACCACTTTCAATCCAAAACTAATCTTCCTGTTACAGCTCACAACCTTTTTTATAGATAAAGACTTTTTGAATGTGAAAAATCCATATTCAAAATGTATGAAAAATAATAACTTTAGTCAACTGTGACATGAATTGTAGAAAAAAGAAATATTCCTTCAAAGGCTTTGAACTTAAACTATAGCACATTGTAAAAGAACTGCTATAAAAAAATTTGTTTCTAAAATGCATTGCTATTTTTTCTTCGCAAAGTATTTCAGCTCAATTATATACTAAGAAAACTATTGTGAATGTTGGGAAAATGTTTTGATAATTTTCAAAACTGTTCATTTTCTGATTAAATTTATCTTTGAATTAAAAGTAAAATCTTACTGACACATAATTGATAACATACCATTCCAATCATGCATTATTAATTTAAACCAAGCAGTGGTAAACTTAACAAAACTGGTACGCCAAAAAACTTACATAGAACGCTAGAAAATTATAAGTATTATAAAATGAATACGTTAAAAAAATGTAAGGACAATATTTGTTATATTAATAAATATTGTACCCTATCTCTTGTTTAAGGAATAAATATTATACTCTATTCCTTGTTTAAGGAATAAATATTGTACTTCATTTGCTTTTTATTCCATAAATAGTCTCCATGTACTTTTTATTTGTTGCAATTTTTAGAAGTTTTATCGTTGCTATTTTCAAAACCCAAATTAACCCCCCTCGAAATAAATTGTATTTCGGTTTTCTTTACTGTAGTACTTTGATGTAACTTTAGCTAATGGGATGAAACCTGGAGATATTTAAGATGACATATGAGTTGGAAATGAGTTCATAACAGGATTTTTTCTGCCAGTGGAGGGGTTGGTTAGGAGTGACAATAGGACTTGTAATCATAAACTCTCAGTTCTCAACCCCCCCCCCAAGCTGCTCTCTTGATGGTGTCATTTTAGGGGGTGCCCTAAATGTCGGGCGTAATAAAGGGATTTAAGTAGCTCTTTTCACTGCACACATAATTCCAACCTTCCTTTATCCAGAAATATAGTTCATATTATACATCATCCAGCTACTTGCAAGAATCTCCATAAATAATGTTTTAATCTCCACACTGAAATAGAAGACTTCAAATTTCCCACTTAAAAACTTTGATAGAAATTAAATTGCCTGTTTCTGTACATATCATTTTTTTTTCAAGCATTTTATGCGTTTTTCTGTGTAAAATATTGTCCAGTTATGTACGTTTCCCAGCGGTTGCTTGTGGATTGCTTGGTCGTACGTTAGTTTTTCTTTTCCTCTCATTCTCCAGATCGGTTAAACCCTCATCAGGGTAGGTACGGTGGCGACTAGTGGGGTTTAAATAAATAAAATAAATAGGGGGGTGCCGCAAAAGATTAGATTTGACCATGTACCACCCTAATGCTCCACCAAGTCAATGGCCTAAGTCAAAGCTCTGTTTTTTGCGATGTGACATCTTTGGGAGGCGAGGGGCGATAGGGGCGCCCGACGAGGTGACGTCACACCGGCGGCCGCCAATGAGCGCCAATGAGCCCCGGCACAGTGGCCGAGTGAGGCAGACGGATCGAAAGCCTCGAACCACGGGAGCCTCGAGCGGAGCACCTGCCAAACAGGGACGGAACCCCCCTTCTAGTACAGGTAAGAAATTATTTTTCCGACTCGAGGGAGCCCCCTCATTCAAGCGATTCAGACTCGATCGATGCTTCTTCTCCGAGCTGCGGATTTCCTGTATGGAGAAGCAATCAAATCCCAATGACTCATTAACGAGAGGAAATCACGTTCGAAAGGGGGTCGGCTCACCTGAAAAATGGTTGTTGATCGACAGGGAGCATTCTCAGGTTGCTATTAGGTGAATAGTTTTGTGTCACCCGAAAGTGGGTTGTTTTTCTCAAAGAGAGACTTTTTTCTCCTCGCTCTCACAAATCATTTGACAAATAAGTGGGTTCAAATGTCTCTTCTTTTTTAATACTGTAATCCTTTGGTTTCTGCTCTTAAGAGGACTTTCAATCAAAACATGTTTTGAAGCGATGTTCCGGCTCCCCTTTTAGCTGTTCAACGCTGCACTATTCGATTCGCAACGAAGCTTATTATCGATTGATGCTCAATTAGCTTTTACATAATATAAGCTCGTTTTTTTCCTCCCGTTTTTACAGAAAAAAATCTAGTTTTACGCTAGTATGTTTCTTTATGCCAAAAGAAATGAATTTCAAGGGTGAAAATGTTTCAAAAATAAATTATGCACGTTTTATGTGTTCAGTTTTATAAATAAATATAGCACAATAAACCGAAGGGTGCATTTTCGAGAAATCGAGATTTTTACTAGACACTAAATTTTGTGTTTTTTTTTTTTAGTTTCTGTTACATAGGACAAATGATGAATACTTACTAAACGGTTTAATTGCAACTTTTATTGTGATTTGCTATCTTTTAACTGAATATTTGAATTCTTTGCACAAATTCATCTATTTCTGATTAAAATAATATTTTCGCGCTGCTCGAAGCTGTCACTTATAAGCAAATGAAGTACAGTAGAACCTCTATTTATCAAACTTCCACATATCGAAATTTTCCATACATCGAACTTGAAGTAAAAATCTCTAATTTAATTCATAAAAAAACTGCGTCCATGCATCAAAAACATTTCTATGTATCGAAATTTGTTTCGGACATAGTGGTACACTTTATTCGAATCTAGACCGTTTATCTAGCAAAAACTAAAGTTAAAAGAGAAAATAAGCACAATGAATGTCCCTACGAACACCACAAGTCAGTAAGGTTAGAGGTGGGCAGACAAATTGTGGAATTCGAATTTTAGAACGGAACGACCAAGTAGGTTTCGATTTTATCTTTCGTGTAAGTCAGTACAAAAAATTCCCGGCCATTATTTTCTTCCCCCTTTAGTTGTTCTTCATTCCGAAATCTGAAAACACGAACATTTCAAGTCATCGAAAAATGAAATGTTAGAAACATTTAAACAACGCTTCCTGGACAAAAAAAAAATAAATAAAATAAATAATTAAATAAGTTTTTTATGTGAATTGAAAAAATGCAAACATTGCTAAGATGAACTTTTCGCAAAACTGGTAATTTAGCAAGACTTTAAGTTATTTTTCTCTTTTAAAAGAAATCATTGTAACCAATGCGTGGATAACTGTTTAGTTAAAAGTAATAAGTATTTATTATTTTCTTATTAATTCTTTACTTAATAATTACCTTTCAAATCATATTAACTTAGATATTAGAAATGAAGTTTTGTATAAGAAAACTAGCTTTTGCATTAATGTTTTGGGAATAATACTTCATTAAATTTCATAACTGAGGAATCATTTTTAGGATTTTTTTTACCGCTAGCTGCGAAAAACAAACAAACAATTCCTGTAGTCTATTTTTTGAAGAAAAAAAATCGATTTCTTCTGTTGTTTTATTATTTATTGTGCTATAATGTAAAGTAGCCCGAACTCGAGGCGGATCAGTTGAGTCGGTTATTGCGTCACGCGAAGGTCGTGGAAAGATATGTCTTCCTTAATGACTTATTTTCCTCAGCAAAATTCTCATCCGAATATCTTTGATTAGGATTGGTTCGGGTAAGTGGGCCACCACCCTTAAAACTGAACTGCGCGTTTAGTTTTTATACTTTTTTGTACTGATCATGTCAAATTGCATCACAGGGATTGCTTTTGCATATATTTGGGTTTCATGGAACTTTTTTTTAGATCATATAATTTATGGCAAAAAAATGTCCCAAAAAATTTTTTTTGCGTGTTCAAGCAAAATTTTTCAAAGAATTGTTTTCATGTTAGTTTTTATTATTTTTTCTATGTTCATCAAGTTTTCTTGTAGAGTGAAAACTAAAGTACACATTGAAATAAGAATTTTTATGCAAAGTATTATTAATAAGTGTTTAAGGGGAGGGGTCCCACTTACCCCTTGGTTTTTCGCTATTAGGGTAAGTGGGCCCCCTCACTATGGTGTAAGTGGGCCCCCTCATAATAATGATGCTTTCAAAATGAAAAGTAGTTTTGATGAAGCAATTTCTACGATGAAATGAAAGATAATTATGGAGACCTAGAAGAAATTGATGGTTTAGCTACAAAAACTGCCAAAGCTTGTAACTATGTATTTGTGAAACTTGCATCAAGGAAAACCATAAAGTATTAAGAAGGTCGAGTTTTAAAATATGATACAAATGAAAAAAATACTGAAAAATTTTATAGAAAAAATAGATATACTGTCTAAAATTTTTTCGTGTGACCTCCGCCGCATCTGCGCACGCGCCAAGTCTCTTCTGATTTTCTCGAAATAGGGGGGAAAAGCAACGAGGAAGTAGTAAGCGAACAAAAGCTGAAGGCATCGGGAAGTGCGCATTTTAAACCTATCTCCTCTTTTTCAGATAGAAGCCTTCGTGGCTGCCAGGCGCATAATACGCAAACAGACAGTAGCTACACTTTTTATTTGTTGGATGTAGGTGATGTTAGAATTTCAGCTGTGAATGAAATGATAACGTTTCTTACTAAAGATATCTTCAAATAGACGCTGCCATTAAGTATTTCCATTTTTTTCCAACCTATTTTTTTTTTCCTATTTTACCAAAATTGATCTTAATCGACTCCATTATGTTTGATCAACATTAATTTATATGTAAAAGCAAAAAATACGCCTAACGGCTTTTAATGAATTTCACAGACACAATTGTTTTGTATTCCGCTTTATAATTTTCTGTCATACACATTTAAATAAGTAGATATCTCATTAATGGATACATTTACAGAAAAATATTCCCTACTACAATACTGCATACTTTGTCAGGTAGGACCCATAAACCCCTTTCCAAAATATGCTCGCTTTAAATATAAATAAATGGGGGGTGGCCCACCTACCCCTTTCTACGGGGTAAGTGGGTCTCCCACGCCATTTTGTAAAAAATACGATGGTTTAAAATATTTAAAGCATATTTTTCGGAAATAATGCTGAACTTGTGTTCATTAATAATGTCCAAGATAAAATAAGAAAAAAAATTTAAGCTGTTTTGCTTTAAAACTTTTGTATAAGGCTTTAAACCCGAACAGTTCTAAAAAGGGGGCCCACTTACCCTAACCAACCCTATATTGTCTTAACTCTGCGCAGAATTCTAAACAACAGTTCAGCCGCTGTTAACCCATCAATGCCTGACTTTTTTTTCCAAAGATATTTTGTATACTGGTTACAAATAGTGCTTAATGGACAGGAAAAATAATTTTAAAAATACCATGTAATTTTTTTTTTATTGAAAAAAGAAAAATCGTACCTAAAAAGGGACCCTAGGCACCAGAGAATACATACGTTTGTTACTAAAATTTTTTTCTTCCTACGATATAATATTTAAAACGACATTTTAGAAGTAGAAATAAAAGCAGCAATTAACATAAATTGGGAAACTGGGAATAATTTTAAAAACTTAGCACTTTGTTCTTGAGATTGTGAACAATGTAATTCTTGATGAAGATCATAATAAAACGGCTACAGAACACACTTCACAATGGTTATATGCTGAAATCTGTTAATAATGAATTGAAACAGTATCAAAGTACTAATTGAACACTATTATTTGGTTGAAATGTTCATTTTGGGGAAATTCAGACACACTTTTTGGACCGTCCCTAAAAAGGGACGCTAGGCATTAATGGGTTAAAATCAGAAAAGAAAACATTTATTTTAACAAACATAATAACAATGACGCATTTCTGTATTTCAAAGCATCCTGAATAGGAGCCCTTATTAGTTCAGTTCCTTAGAGTGCCGTGATAATAAAAAGAAGCTCATGAGTTCGACACCCCAACGAGGGGACCAACGAGACAGTGTCATTTTTAATAGCTTCTCGGCGAAATTCTAAATCAAATTTCAATGAATGCATAATCTAAACTCATTGCAGGATTTCGAATCAAACCCAGAAAGAAAACATTTCGTTTATCTTGCTAACTTCTAACTTTTCGAAAATATTTCTGCGTAACAAAAGCGACTTCTAAATAATTTTGTCATTTAATGACTCAGAGCATTCGTACACACCCTTCTCTTTCTCCCAAAGTGGAGGCCCATCAGCTGATTTTGTGAGACCTCTGTTTTAATGCTTCGAAGGAAGGGGATTCGATTCCTCCACGGGACAGAACTGACTTTCCGTAGCTGAGTTCTAATTTTGATATATTCTAATTTCAGAATGCAGTTGTGCAATTCCACTGTTGCGGACGTAACAGTCTCTAACTTTAAACAAGCATATTTAGTTTTTTTTCAAGGAAAATGGGCAATTTTTTTCTATTTTATAACTTGATGTTATTTGTGCTTTCCTACATTTCGGTGCAGATTCCGAGATTATAAACAGTAACAAAAATAAAAACTGCCTATTACGGGAGTAGCTCAGAAAACAGCAAACGTTCTACATGGTTATATAATTATTGACAGTACTGCTGTGAATTATGCATGGATCTTGAATATACATATGAGTGATTCCATACCAACTCACCAGAAAAAAGAAAAGTTGGTCGCACGACCAACTCGGATTTTCTTTTAATTTGGCACACATGTTGATCATATAGAGGCATGGAAAAGTCCAAATTGTTAGGTTCCTGCTCCACTTATTTTCTGAGATAAATGCCCTCAAAGTTTGTCCGCCACGTCAAAATACTAAAAACGTGATGTTATTTTATCATTTTTTATAAAAAATCGTACTCATGCAAAATAAGTGTTAGATATCTATGGAAACTAGTTACTCCAGGCATTTAGAAAAAAAATACTAGAGGGTTCATAATGAAAATTGCTAAGTTACAGGGCTCTTTGAAGTTGTCATCACAAAAACTCGATTTTGCCGATTTTGCTAAAATTGAGGAATTTATTCCAAAAAAAGGAAGAAATAACCAAAGGTTTACTCACTTTCTGGTAGTGTACAAATGTTTACTATAAATTTTTACACAATGCATAACTTGGATTTCTCACTCCTTCTTGGAAATATTTAAGCTTAAAGATAAGCTATAAGGCAAAAACATGCGTTTTTGGTCATCTCGGCAGCCATTTTTTTCATAAAGGGGGAGCAGTAGAAACTTTATTTTTTTTTAAACAAGCCACTGATATGTTAGCTATTCACAGGAAAAGAGTTTACTTTTGATTATTTCTTCCATTAAGAGATATCCTGCTGACAGTATATGCATGTTTTTCGCGACGACCATATGCTTTTGTTCCCCCTCTCATGGACTTAAAATTAATTAAACCAAAAAATAATGATATATTTATTAATAGCTGTATTATCTACCTAATATGTCACGAAGTTTAACTTATTAAATCATTGAACAATAAATTAGATAATTGATGAAAACAAGAAATAGTATCCCTAGCAGCATAATCTCATCGGCCGATGATCGGCCATTCATCGAAACCCGATGAGATTCTCATCGGCCGGTGATCGGATTTCGATGAGTTTTCATCGGGAATTGCTCCAATATGTCTCATCGGCCAATCAGAATCCGAGCAGCAAAATCCGATGAGTTTACGATGAGATTTGGAGCAATTTACGAGCAGTGCAGTCCCGTGCCGATGAATTTAGGATCAATTTTGGATGAAAATACGATGAGAGTTGGATCAATATACGAGCAGTGTAGTTCCGTGGCGATAAATTTTGGATCAAAATACGACGAGAGTTGGATCAATTTAAAGAAAAAAGAGAAAAAAAGAAAAAAGAGCGCAGTTTAGTTCCGTGGCAGTGAATTTTGGAACCTCTTTTTTATTTCCCCCAACCATTTGCGACTGGCCAACTCCAGCATCGAACCCGAGTTATCAGCGCGGAAAGCCAACGCTCTACCACCACGCTACCAAGTCTACGAATAATGAGACCAACACTGCATATTTAACAAAAATTTGAGATTGGGAAAATTTTCATCAGAAAATTTGATCTTTACGACCTCTTTCCGATGAAATCTGTAGCTTGGCATATTTTCATCGGGAAATTTGATTGGAAGGATATCGTTTTTCGATGGAATATAGCTCATCTTATTTTCATCGGGAAACTTGATCGGAAGGATATCATTTTCCGATGGAATATAGCTCATCTTATTTTCATCGGGAAAAGTGATCGGAAGGATATCATTTTCCAATGGAATATAGCTCATCTTATTTTCATCGGGAAAATTGATCGGAAGGATATCGCTTTCCGATGAAAAGTAGCTCATCGAAAACCGTGCTCTGATACTGATCGGAACGATATCGTCGTGCGTTACGGGATCAGTTTACGAGGAGTTAGTTGATCGGCCGAGCAAAATCCGATGAGTTGATGCTA
>JAXGGA010016881.1:0-25642 GCA_038373865.1 Uloborus plumipes | reverse complement strand
CAATATGTAGTCTTTTTTTAGTTCTGTCAGACATGATGCATCGATGGACTGAAAGTCTTAATAACTTAGAAAAAATTGAACTGCTGGTAAGTTAATTTGTTGAAGTGATGCTGCAGTCCTTTCCCTTGTGTACTGCAAGGTTTTTATCTTTGCTGGGGACTAAATGTTAGTGTTTATAAAATAAAGGTAGTAAAATCTCTATTTCCATTGGAGAAAAGTTTGAATTCTTTTTTGCTTGATAATCATTTTAATATTACTGGATTCCTTTGTAAAGCAGAGTGTGTGATATAAATTGTAAAACAAGAAGACCTTCTGCTACAGTGCACAGGGCAGACGAGCAAACTAACTGGTATGGTGCCAATTCCACATTTTGGAGTAAAATAATAAATACACGTTGTAAAACTCAAAGGTAAAAAAATGATTTGAATTAAGATGTAGTGACAAGTAAGAATTCAACTCAAAAAACTTAATAATTTCCCGTATCCTTTTATAACACAAAAACTGTAAGAAAATAAACTATCAAATTATTGCTGGAAACTTTTCCATGAACCCAAATCCCCTTCTTCAGGACATAAAACAAAGTCATACAAATCTGAAGAAATCTGAACTTGCCTTACATTCGTCCTTTCATAAACTGGGCGGATCATAAACTCAGAGGTGGCGCTAGGAAATGCCCGACAGGGGGGCAAGCTTGCCCGACAGGGGGGCACAGGTATAATTTAAAAATTTAGTCAGGAAAATTAAGTTTCTTATAATGTGCAGTTAATTTTAATTGAAGGGATGGGGTTCGGGACTCTCCATCGTAAATTTTTTGAAGTCGAAGTAAAAAAATAGCTATTATAAGCATATTTGATGGCGTTAGAAAAAAGTTTGATTTCGGTGACTCTCCTGCGAAAAATTCGAAATTGAGGTTTAAAAATAGTATTTTAAACGAGTTTGAATGATTGGGGTAGGAGCACTCCCCTGAAAATTTTTCGAAATTTAAACCCCAAAATAAAGAATTGTTTTCAGGAAATTATCATGGATGGCGGAGGATATTGCTCAGAGTGCGTGACTTTTTTGAAATTCAAGTACGAAAAACGCTTTTTTAGACAATCTTTAATTATGTAGAGTGGCAATGGTGCACTACATTGGATATATATATGTTTTTTTTTTTTTAGTTTTAAGTCTAAAAATCCCATTTGTTGGCAATTTTCGATTAAGTAGCAGAGTTTTATTGTAGATTTCTTAATTGGAGAGGGACCAGGTGTGGTACAATTTTTAATCAGAACCTCTTGTTTACAGTTTCTATTTTTGAGAAATAAAGTGGCTTCTTTTTTAAAAAAAAAAAAAGTACAGGGGCATCGTTTGGTTCGGGACTCTTCCCCGAAATATTCTTAAGATTAACTCCTAAAAACGCAATTATTGGAGGCCTTTGACGATGACAGGGTAAGGGTTGTGGGACAGAGACTGTCTCCCAGAAATTATTCAAAATTGTCCCAAAAACAAAAATTTTATATGCTTTTTTTCGACAACGTTTTTGAAAATCTAGTTGGCTTTATAGGTTGTTGTTGGGTAATTCCATTGTGACTAACATAACATTTAGAGTAAATTTTTAATCTTTCTTTCTGTGTGTGAGCCTTATTTTTGTCACAATACCAAAAACAAGGTGTTATTATTTTCCGCATAGATGAGTTGTTTAAGTTAATATACAAAAAGAATAATATTAATTTCATTTTTGGCAGTTAGAGGACATTTTGATCAACGTGACTAACATAACAGATCTGTTTCAAATCTGTTATGTTAGTCACGTTGATCAAAATGTCCTCTAACTGCCAAAAATGAAATTAATATTATTCTTTTTGTATATTAACTTAAACAACTCATCTATGCGGAGAAGAATAACACCTTGTTTTTGGTATTGTGACAAAAATAAGGCTCACACACAGAAAGAAAGATTAAAAATTTACTCTAAATGTTATGTTAGTCACAATGGAATTACCCTGTTGTTTCTTGGGTGGGGGGGGGGAGGAGTAATTTTAAAATTTCCTATTTCTTGATTTTTCCCCATTAAGAAAAACGAGAAGCCAACCCTTGTCAGCAAGTAATTGATATGTTTCTATGAACGGAATATTAGAGTAGTGTAAGTTTAAAGGGGGAGGCGGCCCGGTGACCTAACTGATGAAAAATCGCTCAGATTGGCTCTCCGTGATGGCCCTGGTCAGCTGCCCACAAGAAGCAATAGCGATTTTTATTATTATTATTATTTATTTATTTCAACTGCTGCTCGCAAAGGTTTCTATGATGTTACTTTTCCTTTCGGTTAAAAAACATTCGAAAATAATATTTCTTTAGTTAGAAGTTAGATTATAGAAAATCCTTAACAAAGATTTAAAAAGCACATTTCCTATCTAAATTTCACAGAAAAAAATTTTTCTCATCTTAATTCATGTCTTTCTATACATTTTATTTATTTTTTAACACTGGGAAGGTTTTTCTCTTTTTTTACATTGCAAAATGAGATTGACGACTCCTTACCTGCAAAACTGGCAGGGGATCGGGAGAACGGCCTTGTGTTAAAGAATTGCACAACAGCGTGATTCCATTTGTTTACCTATTTGCTTGAAATTCGAAGCAAAGAAAAGAAAAAATGTTTTCTAAAGTGCAAGAAACTATTTTTTTTTTTTTTTTGTATGCACGGTAAAACATTTAAAATTAATGTAGTGCAATTTATTTTTTCTTTTAGATCAAATGTTATAAAAGCATTACAAACAACCAACAGCAGTTACATCCTGCTACTATTATTTAATAGATTAATGGAAAAATCATGTAACGGTAATCTCATAATGCGACAGTTAATTAAAGCGTTTGCTACGATTTATTGATATATGCTTTCCATTTATTGACATGTATTTTAAAATGAACACATGCATTTTAATGAAAAAAAAGAAAATTAAAAGCAAACCAAAATAATTTCTGTTTGTTACCTTGTTGATGAAGGAAAACGTTTCAGTCTACCTATCATAGGGTTCAAGGACAACAGGAGATCCATACCCCGATCCGATGATGGAGAGAAAGTCCAGCGGATACGAACGACAGAAAAAAAATTCTTTCGACGAAAACGTCTTTCTTTCGTATACTTTTCTGAAGCCGAAGCCTTCGAGCTCCCGCCAAAAATCATCCCCCCCCCCTCGACCGACGACACCTGTTACACTAATTAAAACAGTCTGACGATGCACATCATACAATAGTGATTGGCGATGCATTTCCCCCAACCCTGGATGCAATTCGCAATTCCGGAGTCCTGAGAGGGGGAGATGTCTTTTCCTTTCTTCACACAGTGGTCGGGTCTTACGTCCCCTAATCACCCACCCCTTCTCTGCAGTTGGTGGCAAAGGCCCTGAGATTAACACGTGTCTAGCTCAGATTCTCAGAAAGAACTTGCCACCCTGCTGGCGATTTGTGGGTGCAGACCTCTGCTGGTTTGAAAAAGAAAAGGGAAAATTTTCCTTTCCCACTTGAACAAAAATAACTTTCTCCAGCAGAACTTACTCTTTTGTTCTTTTGTTCTTAACTCTTTTGTTCATTCAAAAGAGATACGACGGCAGCAACTCAATGGTAGAGTCCTGAAGGTTCTCATGTTCCAAATTAGTCTGGAATTGCATATTTTGTCAAATAATGAGAATATCTTAAGAAAAAAATAAAGTTTTTTCAGTTGAATGATTTTATTGCAATAATTTTACTGATCTGTCGGAATCAGAAAAGTTTTCGGTACAAAGATTTCTGTCGGAAAATTTGATCGTCGGAAAAATTTTCCCGACGAAGTTAGAAATTTTCCCGGTGGGGGGGGGGGGGCAAGACGTTTCCGACGGGGGCAATTGCCCCCCCCCCTGCCCCATAGCTAGCGCCGCCACTGCATAAACTCTTCATTGTGCTGCATTCTTTCACTAAGAATGGAGAATACTTCAGAGTCTGTAAACTTTGCTAGTTTTCTGACTCAAGATTAGCTCAAAAGAGCGTTTAAGGCAGGGACGTCATTTCAAGTTTTTCTGGGGGGGGGGGGGGGGCAAAGGGTCCAAACACAATGCAATTTCATCGGAAAACATCAAAAGCCACGCGCACTTATATGCAAATGCATTGATTTCAGAAAGTCAGGGGGCGCAATTGACCCCCCCTAAGAAACTATTGCTGGTTTTAATAACAGTAATAGTTTTTTTTTTTTTTTAATGGATGGATTAAAAAAGTAGTAGTACAGTGGGTGGTGGGGTTGATTGAATGAGTGGTTCATTGTACTGGTCGCTTTAATGAATTAAACTGCCAAAAACAGAACAAGATCCCGTTTTGTTGTTTTAGACGCTGTGTTGAATCAAAAACTGTTTAGAACGAATTTAATTCATATGTAATTAAACTTTTAAAGTATGAAAATGTTGAAACTTGAAAACTATGTTTTTATTGTTGAGTATTTTTAAATGGAAATGTTTAATTTTTACTTTGCACTTTGGGGCAATGCAACAATAAAAACTTCAACTTTACATAACTACTCTTTGTAATATTTTGTTGCAAGAAAATTAATTTCAGGTTTTTGGATATATTAGAAGGAAATAAAAATATAAACAAAGGAAAGAAAAACTGAGAAGAGTTTTTATTTTATTTGTTTTTTGAGGAATGCTAAAAATAGCATGGTTTTTTGTGAGCAGAACTGAACATTTTTTGCATTTAAGTAGAATTATTGCATCCAAGAAAATTAGTAATGAACTAAAGAATATTGTCTGTTTTTTAGCAAAAAAAAGCCAGCATGTCAGAAGAGGCATTCCTTAACATCAACACTCAGAGCCTGGAACTTCAGCGATCCCCATATGCCAAATCTAAACAAACCAATGTCTTAGAAGAAATGTGAGTAGAGACAAATTGATTAGTGTAATGTTCATTGTTTTTTTATATTGAATCTAATAAAATAACTAGTTCACCACACTATTTTGACTATTAGTGAGGCAAAAGAAATTCCTTTTCGAAATTTTAAAGATTAGTTTGTAAGGTTTTACAGTAAAGATATTGTAATTGAAAGAGCTATATATTTACATCAAAGGAGGCATTCATCTACTTTAACTCATAAAGTATAGCTTGAAATGAGCAATAAAACTTAAATATTTATTTAAGTAGTATGCTATTTGATACTAACAATGTGCCAAATAATTTATTATGTAGATCTGCAGATAGGGATGTGCGTCATTTGTATCTAGATCTGCAGATACGGACCTCAATTTTTTTACCCAGTTTAATCTCGGTCAAAGTTTAAAACTTGCTACGAAAGGTATTTTGGTAAGGAAGAAGAAATAACTTCTTTAAAAACTTTAGTTTAAACGATTTGATTTTGGCGAGCGAGCTGAGCGCGACAATATAATAGCTCTGTGAAAATAGTTCTATAATACAATGATGGAAAATAACACTAGTTACAAAAATTTATATACAGGGGAAATATAATCACACATGAATCAATTCTAACATCCATCAATAGCAAAAACTTCATCAAGACTGATTTTTTTTGTAAAAGAAATTCTAAGAAGTGTAGAGGAGAGTTGGTAGGAATGGGATGGTGGGAGAAATAGGACATTAAGAGAATGGACAGTGTTGTATTTATGCTAAAATAAAATTAAAATATATATATTTCATTCATGCAACGCTGACCTATTCCTCACGACTGACTCGCCCCTAACCAACAAAATTATAGATCAGGGAACCCATTGAAAACATGTTTAACAACAATATTTAGTCTAACTTTTTTGAAGAGTGCTTAGAAAAGGCAAAATGAGAAGTAATAAAATCCCTAAATTAATAAAACTTGATAAGTAAGCTGCTGAAATGATACCTTGTAATTTTTATAAGATATAAAATCTAACTACATGAAATTTAGAACTTTTTATAAGTTACTTACATGAAGAATTTCAAATATGTAATAAAATTTAAGATTAAAATATTCGTCTAAGGTCCGCATTCGTCCCTTGCTTCCACGGCTCTTTCGGCGTTTTTCGAAACCATACCTTTGATTGATCACGCAGAAGTGGTAACTCTTTTCCATGCCTGTTTGCATATTTATTTTGTACTTTCTGTCGTTTCTTTAAAGATTCTTGTGCTTCCTTTACTGAGAAATTTGGTTGCATTTTGTCTAGATGAGATGGTAGGTAAAAGGGATCTAAGTCGTCTGCCCATCAACAATTCAGCGGGAGAAGGAAGATCAGAAGATGGCTGGGTTCTGTAGTCTAACAAGACCATATATAAATCTATCCCATCTTGTACTGCTTTTATCAGTGATTTCTTTATTGTTTGAATTGCTCTTTCAACCTACCCATTTGCCCTAGAAAAGTATGGTGACGTGATCTGATGGTCTATGCTCCATTCCGTGCAGAAACTTTTTACACAATCCCGGTCAAAGGGTGGTCCTCCATCACTCACGAGCACCTCTGGAATACCATGTCTGGAGAAAATCGATTTGAAGATAGTGGTTACATTCTGTGCATTGTTATACTTCACTGACTGAACTTCCACATATTTTGAAAAATAATCGATCAATAAAATATATTGTTGACCTTGCAAATAAAAAAAATCACAGCCCACTTTTTGCCATGGCCTTTCTGGTATTTCTTGATCAACCAGAGTTTCTTTCTGATTATTACATTGATGTCGCTGGCAAATTTTACATTTGTTAATAAGTTTTCCCACGTCAAGATTCATGGAAGGCCAGTAAAAATACTCTTTTGCTTTTACTTTACAAGCTACTACACCTCTGTGCGTTAAAGTGCAACTTATTTAGTACTTCTGATCTTGAAGCTTGTGGTACAACTAGACGTTGACCGCGACAAATAACTCCTTCTTCTGTACAGTATAACTCATCTCTGCAATGCCAGTAAGGTTGGGCGAATTTCTTAGTGTTTCGTTTATCAGGCCACCCATTTCTTATATGATATAAAACATCTTGTAATTCATTATCATTTAGAGTAAACGTTGCAAAGTCTTTCCACTTATTTGGTGAGGCCTGAGCTAGAATACTTATTCTTACACTTGTTTCCGACTCTTCTTCATTTTGAAATTTTTTCATCACTTAGTTGAGCTCTGGAAAGTGTATCAGCAATATGTAATAGTTTTCCTGGAACGTATTCAAGCTTGACATCATATCTGTTGAGTCTAAGGAGCATTCGTTGCAGCCTAGGTGATATAGTATCATATTGTTTCTTGTTTAATCCAATCAATGGTTTATGATCAGTCTGGACGATCACTGGTCTTCCATAAGTATTAGTAATTTAAAATGTTCTAAACCATAGATTACGGCAAGCAATTCTTTTTCTATCTGAGCATATCGTTGTTGTGTCTCACTTAGTGATGCAGATCCATAAGCTATTGGCCTGTTGTCTTGCAGTAGAACGGCTCCTAGACCATTGCGGCTGGCATCTACAGATACTGTCACAGTTTTTCTTTTCATCAAAATATTGTAAGCATGGAGCTGTGTACTAGAGCTTTCTTGATTTGCTCAAAATCTCGTTGAGTATTTGCATCCCATAACCATTGCCTATCTTGCTTCAGCAGTTGTCTCAAGGAATGGGGTTAAATTCGAGAGGTGGGAAGTAAAATTGTAATAAATACGTTACCATACCAAGGAATCTCTGCAACTCATTCACGGTTCTTTGGTGCTGGAAACTGAACAATGGCCTTGACTTTTTTAATGTCTGGTTCTATTCCTTTGTCAGATAAATTATTACCCAAATAATTAACTGACGACTTTGCAAGTTGAGTCTTATCAATATTGAACTTCAAGTTAGCCTCTCTAGCTCGCGTTAAAAACTTTATGTAGTAACTTACAGTGGTTTTCAATGGACGAAGAACCTAGAGCAATGTCATCAATATATGGGTTTACTTCTGGTATATCATCAAAAGTTTCCACCATAGCTCTTTGAAATTCCTCTGCAGCGTTATTTAGACCAAATGGCAAAACTAAATACCTATATAATCTTCTCGCCAATGGCGCCAAGCCTCGGATGGATTTGATCCGGGATCAAATGCTGCTATTGTTGGAAGATTTGCAGTCATTTTCTTACTTTGTTTTTAATTCACTAAACTACTATTTTACTAAGCATACAAACTTACAAAAAGTACTTTTTGCTTCTAGTACCGGCTACGTAAGTACTTTATACTCTGACACCATGTTAAGTATTACTTGACTTAGTTCTCAAGATTTTTTATTGATAACCTCTTTACAATTTTGAATTCAATGTGCCGAATATGTTACCTGGTTTTGATTGTCAGGTTGTTGCTAACCTGCATTATCTTTTAAAATAAATACATTACACCATATTAAAGTGGTTCCATATTTTAAATATGTGTGATAGTTTAGATAATCAAATCAGAGGAATTTTTAGAGCTTAATCTTGGAATATCAGGGAATTATCAGGGAACTTTTTTCCAGCTACTTTATTACTGTCATGTTTAAAAGATTTTGTTTAATGCTGCAATTTATGTATGAAATGGAAATAAATCAACACTTATTATTTTACCATGTAAAGCATTTATTTTATTATTTATTATTGTTCTTGTCAATATCACTATTTTAAGTTATGTGTGATCTTTTTACATTTTAATGACTTTAATGATTAACCTCCTACTAAAAATATTAGTCTACTGAGTTTATCTCTTGCATTTGTTGAATTTGAATGCATTTTAAATCTTACCGTACATCTGTTTACACAATTATAATTTTTGTTTCCTACACTAGATATTACAAATTACTGGAAGTTTTTTCAGAGCTGAAAAAGAGACCAAAAGGTAATTATGGTGTCTAGTCTAGTTATATTTTTAATTGAAAACGATTACAGATAATAGCTTATGCTTAAAGTAAAATTCTGGACAGTTTCCAATGCCAGACCCTTGTAATATTGCCAAAGGAGAAACAAACCAAGTGAATTTAAATGTTATTAAACTTCTTTTGAATAAAAGATTGGAGTTATTAACTAATAAAATTAAGAAATTTTCAGAATAAAATTTTATCCAAATACTTTGAATTAATTATTTTTAATTTATAAAAACCAATGGAATAATATTCTATTCCAGAGTTAAAACATCATATAGTATGTATTGATAAGGAATGTTCCACTAATGTGTTAATATTAATGATAGCAGTTTTTAAATTGATGACTTTCAACTCAACCGCAATTCTATTGCGGTGAAGTGAAACAAGCATTTCAATGTTGAAAAAACATGGTGAAAACATAAAAACTAATTTTTTTTAGAATTAAGGGACTAAGAAGATACAATTACATTTTAAAAGCTTTCATGCTCATATATTTATAAAGGGTAAAATATTTTAAAATAGCATTATTTTTGAAATCACAGCATAAGAAAAAACAGCCCTTACATTTTAACAATGCAGTCAAACTTTATTCAAAGGAACTGAAAAGGGATATTTAAAATCAATTTGTTCTAAATTTAGTTCATCTTTTTTTCAAAACAATAAACTATAAACAGCAGGACCAATATTAGAAAGGTTGTTCGTCTTAGTGGTTCTTTGTTTCCCGCATGGGGGGGCTCATATTAACCTACTACTAATTTTTAAAAAAAATACGTAATTTAAGTAGCATTATGTGTATTAAAAAATTCATGTCTCTTAAACTTGAAAATATCTGTTATTCTTGATATAACCAATCAGAAGGTTAAATTTTTGCAGTTTTTTGATTCAATATTTTCCTTTAAAATTTAGTTGATATCCAGCCACTAACTATTTTACAAACGAAACGTGAGGACTAAAACGTGAGTTTGGCCATTGAAAGCTACCTTGAGTATCATGTGATGCAACTCAGCCAATGACATTGCAGTGAACCATCACCTCGTTAAAAGAGGTGTGAGTAAAGAGCACTTTGTATCTTTCATGTAAGGACTACAACTGAAAGTTCCAGTTCAATAGGGAGTTTTCTGATGTGTAGTAAGACATTTTCGATGTGCAGTCAATGTTCATGGTTAATACAACTATTAGATACTTGTTCGATTTTGAATATTGTTAAAGAATTTGTTAGACATAATCAGCAAGGGAGCTTTTAGGACCAAAATTCAGTGTTTAGAAAAATCTCTTAAGTATGATTTTTCGGAGTTTAAATGCTGCCAAGATATTCTTCCCATCCTATTTTACCCTATGCATAACTCTGTAGTGTTTTTATGTACTTTTTCTTAAGTAGTTTTCAACAGCTAATTCAAATCTTGGGCTAATTTCAGAGCAGAGGCAGGTACCGCAGGACAATACAGACATGGCGAGACTTCTACATGTCTATATGCCACGGAGAAACTCTCTGGTCCTTGATGTCATGGGTTACATTAGGTGAGACAATGCAACAAGTGTGGCTTCCAATTCCTGCTCTACAATTTATCTTTAAAAAGTTATGGCTCATTTTAATAGTATTTGGGTGAAACTATGAGTAAGTTTTAGTATTTAGTTGACTTAAAACGTTTAAAAGAATCATTCTCATTTTTCATTTGAAACTAATAAATACAAATACAAATGCGACGACCAGCAACAGGCTCTGGGCCCAACAGGGCTGGTCCTAGTCAAATTATAGCTCCCAATGAAGATCAATGGCCCTCTTAAAGCTATCTACTCCCTTGCTCCTTACTGCCTCTTCCTGTAAACTACTCCAAGTTCCCATTACTCTGCTAAAATAGTAATTTTTCCGAATTTCCAGGTTAGCCTGAGATTTTAACAGCTTAAAACAATGACCCCTTGTCCTGCTTTCCGTGCAAAAATTTAACCCTATAACACCTTTCATTTTGATAACTTTAAACAACTGAATCATGTCCCCCTTGATTCTCCTTTGCTGAAGACTATACATGTTAAACATTCTAAGTCTGGAATCATAGTCTAAATTAGAAAATCCATTCACTAACCTTGTAGCCCTCCTTTGTACCCTTTCCAATAAATTAATATCTTTCTTAAGATAAGGAGACCAAAACTGAACAGCAAACTCCAAATGAGGTCTTACCAATCTTCTATATAAAAGCAGAAGAACCTTCTTCGATTTGTTATAGATCTATTTATAAACCCAAGCATCCTATTGGCTTTGTTACCAGCTATGCTGCACTGTTGACTAAACTTGAAGTCTTGATTTATTAAGACACCTATATCCATAACATTCTCTGCCTTACTAATGACTGAACCATGTAAATAATAGCTTGTATGCTTATTTCCATGACCTAAATACAGCACTTGACATTTCCCAACATTTACTGCCATATCCCACTTGTCTATCCACTTAGTAATATGATCCAAATCCTCTTGCAGCTGATTTACTTGTTCATCATTTTCTACAACCCCCATAACTTTAACTTCATCAGCAAAACAATTCATGTTTCCAGAAACATTTTCATGAATATCATTCATAAAAATATTAAACAAAAGTGAACCTAAAATTGATCCTTGGGGAACCCTACTTAAAACCTCACTCCATTTAGAATGGGGGTACCCCCCTTACGCCCCATTGGGGGTACTCCCTTACAATTACTCTTTGTTTCCTTCCTGTCAGCCTATTCCTAACCCAAACTAAAATTTTACCTCCAATTCCTTTAGGAATCCTAAAAGACAATAAAAAAAAAAAAAAAAAACAACTCTTATGGGAACTTTATTGTGAAATATTTTTCAAGGGAAAATCACTTACTTCCCAATGACCCCTCATTATTCTGCATCTGCCCTTGGCAACTTATCCAAGCTAACACCAGCTATTAAAAATGAATTAATAATGCAAAAATTTATTTCATTTATAACTTTATGTTAAATATCCTGTTGGAAACAAAACAAGTGAAAGGCGATAAATTGAAGTAAAAAAACACTATTTCTTCATTTGTTATAAATAAGAAAAAAAGAAAAAGTTAGCATATGAGTTTTCTTTTTAACAAAGCAGAAATGCATTAGGAAACCTGATTCAGTTTTCTTAAATGAATTTTCTTTTTCTCCTTTTTGTTAAGATCTACTAACCAACTGAAGCAAAAAATAACTGAAATTCTTCCTCAAATTTCTCATCTTCGACAAGAGATATCTCAATGGGATTCTCTAATTGAAGCTTGGCAGGAAAAGCGACAACAAGACATTTGGAAGCTTATCAAGATACTGGTAGGTGATACTCAGCTGTTTGTATGATATTCTTGTAAACGATTGCCATGTGCTATACTGCCGTGCTAAGCACAAAAGTCATATCTGCACTGCACTTATTAACAAAATTGAGTTATCTCCACCAGGTGACTCTTTGTGACGTATTTTACCCCAAAACAAAATTATATGGTCAATTGAGAACGGGAAAAATTGTAAAAGAAATTTGAAAAAGTTTCATCTGAATCAAATATATGGTGGCGCAAAAGTTTAAGAAGTTTTATCTCAGTTTGATCTCGACTGCAGATACCATATTTTGCACTTAGCATGGCAGTATACTGGTGTGTGTACAAGCCAGCCATTTTTGTGTTTGTAGGTATAGGGGAAGGGGAGGGGGTCGTTGAAAAGAAAACTCAATGTATATTATATTAAAAAACAACAAAAGCTATTTCCACATAGTTGTAAATACACTTGTTTCTTAAAGCCACGGGAAGGGGCATTTGCCCCCTTCCACGCCCTTCTAAAGACAGCTTTGAATATGTTTTTTCATTCTTCTAAAGCACAGGCTTCTAAAATGTTGGTTGGAAAAAACATTGCTGTCATTCTGTGAACAAATACTAACAAAGGAAAACTTGAAGCGCTGAAATCTCAGAAGTGAAGCATATGAACAAGGATATAAATTAATATTAGGCTGGTGATTGGACATACATATTTTAATGCATGACTTTTTACGTAAAATACAGAATTAAAAAAAAAAAAGAATAAGTCATTTAAAACCTGAACTATCTAAGCATAATATGACTGCATATGTGTCAAATACCTGTCTATTCAATTTAACCTCACAAGAATATTATATTTATGAATTTATTAAAATTTCCCTCATGGTAGTTTTTTTTCTGCAGGGTAATAGGAATTCTAATATAGAACAGTCCCAATCCATGTACAGTGCAGATGTCCCGTCTCTGAGGATGTTCTCAACTCTGGGCAGTGCGTCTCCTGGAAAGCGCATATCGCCTCCAGTCATTCCTGTGCCAGCACGTCAGAGTGAGTTTCAAATGTTGAATTGAATATGTATATATTGTCATTTGCTCTTTATCTGAACTGCAGGAAAAGTATTTCATACGGGTCAAACAGGCAGAGAATGAATGAATATAATTTTTTTAAAGTTTGATGTTGTTCTACTCACTGTGTAAAGGAACAGTCTGAAAAACCTTCTGTCAATAATATTGAAGGTTGTGAAAATGGATGTGCATTGTATGGATAAATAAAATATATGCATGTAGCACTACTGATATATGTGGTGGCAAGTTTGTTTCATCGCAAAATTCCACAGCTATTTCCTCTACTTTTGAAGCATTTTTCTGAAAATTGCTATTTTTTCAAAATACCATGATTTGTGCAGAATGGTTCAAAAGTTGAAATTTCTTTTGTTTTCTAACTAGTTACGAACTTTTTAATAGCGATTTATATTTTTCTGAAGTTTTAAATTAGTTTTAATGCTCATCTGAAACATTTAGAACAAGAATTCAACTGTAAATTTAGGATAAAATTAGGTAAAGATAAACCCACTCATGTTAAGAAGAGTGGTGTGTTTGATATGACACTCATCGTTGATTGTTAGGAAAACTACTCTTTCCTTGAAGTGTAATGAGACAGAAATTTTAAAGATTCTATATCCCAATGACAGAAAAAACATTGAAGTGGAGGAATAAGCACATAGCACAGCGTATTATATTATGACCCAAAATCAGGTTTTTTCAAAATTTTTGAAACTGTATGTTGAAATAAAAGCCTTAATGTTCCATAAAATTAAGGAAAATAAAATCTTTCAGTTCTATTACATGCCCTTTTATTTATACCAAAACTTTCATTGCAGATATCGGGTATTTTACTGGATTCCTGCTTTTGTGATGGTTTTGCCAATCTTCCGTAATTTCTCTTTTTTTCCCTGCGAGAAACTTGCAACCTTACTAATAAACAATATGCTGAAGGCACATTAACAAATCAACATTGTTAAACGTAAACTTGCATTAAAACTTTGCTTAGTTTTTTAAATTGCTTAGTTTTGACTCGGGCAATCTGCAGCATCAATCATTATTCTAAATTCTTTTTAAAACTTGCAAAATAGAACAGAGACCATAAAAGATTAAATGCTTATGGGTCATTCCATGTCAAGTGTCCCAAATTTCTAGATAATCCCCACTCGACCCCCTCCGATTTTGATGAAAATTTTTTTGATAGTACATATAAGACTTTTATGAAGCCATACCAATTTTTTGCTCCATAAGTGCTATAGTTCAGCCAATATAAATTATTTTGTAAAGGCCTCTTTTTCGTGTCTTGAAAAAAATGACCAAATCGGCAAATTTATGCTTTTATTGCTCACGACCTAAGACGATTATATGGCTCAAATTTGGTGATTCTGATCACTGTTTGTGGTAGAATAGCCTACTTGTGTAACAGTAGCTCAAAGCACTGTAGATTTTTTGCAATTTGCTGCCAAAGTTGCTAAAAAATCCTATTTTGGCAAATTTTGACCATACGTTATCAGCTTGTATCTGCTGAAAGAATGACTTTCTGGAGCTAATTCTTTCCTCGTTTGTAGCCTGATAGTTCGTCTGAAAGGTGTGTAAGTATCATCTTGATAGCTCAAATAATTGCTGAATTATGCGAGTTGAAATTCCAGTCAAAAAAAAATTTCTTCTTAATTTTGTCTCAATTTCAAAGGGCAATATCTCAAAAGGGTCATTGTGAATTTCAATTTTCTTTACATTATTGGAGAGAACAACTTTTTTTAGCTAAAAAACGTTGGTTTTATTTTTCAGACAAACCAGTTTCAAGGGGATATTGCAGATCAAAAATGTGTACGTTATTCCTTTTGAAATCAAAGAAAAAAAGGCATTAGACCTTAAAAGTTCATGTCAAGTTGCTCTAATAAAATTTAAAGGAGATATTGTACTTATGTTCTGATGAAAAAAACATTTTTTAGATATTTTTGAACTTTAGTTTTTGTGTGCGCATCCGTAAAAACTCAAGAAATGGCAAAAAATAAAGTTTCGTGTTTAACAAAAAGAATTATTTTTTTATCGCTGCTATAAAAGCTTGAGTCCTTTCTAGGAGTTATCTTAAAACTCTTGGAACAGAATTTTGGATGATATGTCACTTTGCAAGGTATCATTAATATATTAAGGTCATAAAAATCATTGTTTCTTTTTCAAAAAATTTAAAAATAAAAATAATTAGTAAGTGAGATAAATAAATAAATAAAACAATTAATATGGTGTGTATGTGACAAAATATATGCACAATGGGACTCTAAAGCCATCATTCTAAAAAGCAATAGCGAAAGTTTTCGATAGAGTTGAATATTGCAATTATTACCGCCATGTAAATGATAACAATAGTGATTGAAAATATGATAAGTAGTAATTGAAAATCCATTCTTTATACTGCCGAGGATGTGTCTAGAATATTCAGCCTATGATTGCAATTTGCCCATAAAGAAAAATGATGAAAAATGGGAAAATGCCTTTTATGACCTTGAAATATTAATGACCTACAACCTTGCCAAGTGACGTACCATCCGAAATTCTATTTCAAGAGCTCTAAAATAACACATAGGAAAAGACTTAAGCTCTTATAGCAGCGATAAAAAGACAATTCTTTTTGTTAAAAACAAAACTTTATTTTTTGCCATTTCTTTTGTTTTTTTCGGATGCGCACACAAAAACTAATGTTCAAAAATATCTAAAAATAGGTTTTTTCATCAGAACATAAGTACAATAGCTCCTGTAATTATAATAGAACAGATTGACATGAACTTTTAATGTTTATGTCTTTTTTTTCTTTGATTTTCACTTGGATAGACGTACACATTTTTGATGTGCAATGTCCCCTTGAAACTGGTTTGTCTCAAAAATAAGAATAACGTTTTTTGGTTAAGAAAAGTGTGCTGTTTCCAATGATGTAAAGAAAATTGAAATTCACGATGACCCTTGTGAGATATTGCCTTTTGAAATTGAGACAAAATTAAGAAGAAATTTTTTTGACAGGAATTTCAACTCGCATAATTCAGCAACTATTTGAGCTATCAAGATGCCACTTACACACCTTTCAGACGAACTATCAGGCTACAAACGAGGAAAGAATTAGCTCCAGAAAGTCTTTCTTTCAGCAGATACAAGCTGATAACGTATGGTCAAAATTGGCCAAAATACGATTTTTTAGCAACTTTGGCAGCAAATTGTAAAAAATCTACAGTGCTTTGAGCTACTGTTACAAAAGTAGGCTATTCTACCACAAACAGTGATCAGAATCACCAAATTTGAGCCATATAATTGTCTTACGTCATGAGCAATAAAAGCACAAACTTGTCGATTTGGTCATTTTTTTCAAGACACGAAAAAGAGGCCTTTACAAAATAATTTATATTGGCTGAACTATAGCGCTTATGGAGCTATAATTTGGTATGGCTTCATGCAAGTCTTATATGTATTTCCAAAAAAATTTTCATCAAAATCGGAGGGGGTCGAGTGGGGACGACTCATACACTTGACATGGAATGACCCTTAAGTTAATGGTAAGGAATATGCATCTGAAGTCCTTTACTAATTAACTTATAATCAACTGAAATTTTTATTTATTTTCAGATGTACATCAAGTCACACCCAGTTCTATGTCTAGTTCCTCCTCTTCTCTGCATTCCACGAACAGCCTGTCCTTGTCTTACATTTTGGACAGGGTCTCACAAGAGAGTCGTTCTGTCAAGCAAGAAAATGATCAGTTGGTAGAGAGGTAAGGACATGTTTTGTTATCCATTTTTTAAGCCTATGAGTGTGTGAGAGTAATAATTAGTAAAATAATTCACTTTATATTGTTTCTGTCATTGCATAAAGAATGTTGTGTATGTTCTTAATTCATCACCTCATACCCTCCATTTCAATTTGTACTGAGGGAGGGGAGGCAAAAGGATGTATAGTCAAACCATGGCCACTTATATGTAGAAACATAAATTTTTAAAAGCTAGGGATAGGACGAGGTCAGTTGACCCCCTCGGATTTCTCTGAATAATTAGGCTTTCCTTACCTGCTGAGAAAAATGTACAAGACTCACTTTCCTATTATTTATACTTTCCTATTATTTTCCATTTTATACACATGTGCTATTAATTATGCATGTAATAGGGGAAATAAGTGAAAGTTTTGCTGTTAAAAAACTGATTACTTGCACAAAACAAAGCATTAGAGATAAAATGAAAATGAAAATTTAATGTTTATATTAAAATTATAATTTAAAAAATAATAGTAATAAAAGTAATTTATCAACCATGTGGTACATCTGAAAACGTGACTGTACACATATACAAATACTTACATACAGTGCGTTGATTTGTAAAACAAGCAGTTACTATAAACAGTAGCCAAAAAAAAAAAAAAAAAAAAACACACACACGCACCAAAAAAAAAAAAAAATTTACTCAAACAGAAGCACATTCAACAACCGCACAGTTATTACTTTCACAATTTCAGAAACTTCTCCTTCTCCAATTTCTCCCTTTCTCTTCTCAAAAATAGTCTTCGCACAGTCTGCTTCATTGTATTGCATTTCAAAGCTCTTGAAATAATTTTACTGGCAGTTACGCTTTTCGAATGATAGTTTTTTAGCGGAATGTGTACTAACAGGGCAGATAACTCATTACCACAGCATGGTGTACATTTATCCCCACAACAGTTACAAGGTTAAGGAGTAAAATTAGAGCTCATTGAGATTTCAAAAATGTTTTACATTTCTAAAAAGTACATTGCAGTAGCATTTGAAATCAAGATTGCGCAATTACCACTGTATTTTGCAAAATCCCACAAAAAAAAAAAAAAAAAAAAAATCCATTTGTATGCTGTTCTCATAGAAATTCCACTAAATAAGCTAAAAAACTCCCAGTGTGGAATTTTCCTTAGTGTGAACCCTGCTGTTGTTGCACATTTTTTTCATTTTGGGGGCAAAATAGATATTCAATTTACTCTATATGCTTGTATATCTGAAGTGATAGATTTACATAATGCATAGCTTTAGATTTTATCAGTTGAGGAAAACAAATTACTTATTTAAAGAGAGCATAGTTAAATGAAGTGACCATCAAAATAGCAACTTTAAATTGTTTTTCTTTCTTGTTAATTACAAATTCGGCTATTGTCATCACCTGTGACAGAAATAAATTCAAAGTCTTAGAATGATTGAAAGGGTTCATATCATAAAAAAGCACCACTGCAGTTGCAATACTCTTCCACCAGTGAGCTCTAAACTAACCATTTGAGTTGTCTTATGATTTTATCTGCATGAGTTATGTACCCAACATTCACTTTTATTTCAATTTTTTAAAATACTTTTTTATACTTTCCCCCCCTCTCACTATATATAATGTATAAACATTTCTTTGCCAGCTTTCAGCACATGATGAATGCCTTGAAAATCTCCCAGGAACCTACAATTTCAGATTCACCAACATAGAGTGGCCTATTCTCAAAAGAAAAACTAACTCGTCTTGGTGCCAACCATTCATTTTTTTGTAAACTTTGTTATGCAGTATGAAGCTTTGAGATCTCATTTTCTTTCCTCAGAAATATTTTAATCTCATTTGTTGATTTTAAATAAATTTTAATTTTACAGTTATTCTGTGTATTTCTTTGTTCACACTAACAATATTTTGCTAACTTTCTTTAAAAAATTTCTTTAATTTTCCCACCTATTCTTTTTGTAAAGAATGTGACATTTTATGGGTTTAAATATTTTATACATTTTGCCAAACTATCTTTACTGTAATCTCTTATGTGTCGTCTCCTTTAAGTGCTTCTCTTTCGTTTGCTGTTGAATTTCCTAAAGTCAGGAGCAGGAGCAAAAATATTTAAATTAATGTAATAGCAAGAGAAGTGCACCAAAGTTGGACCATCTACTCGTTTTCTTTCTACAACTTTGTTAATATTTGAACTAAATAGCTTGTCCCATGATTAAACAAGCTTTATTTAATTGCGCAAGAATCCCATGGCCACATTAAAAAAAAAAAAAATTAAATATTGTTTTTGAATTCAGTAAAAAGTGGCAACAATGATGTTTTTAAAAATGCTCCTAATTCGGATCTCTCCACTTTTTCAAAGAAAAATTCGTCAAGAATAGAAAAAAATGAACAAAATTACGATTTAAATTAATTTATTTATGTTTATACATTTAAGAAGTAGAAAATACATTGAGGAATTACTGGTTCTAATTGCATTTTAGTACCCCCCCCCCCTAAAATCCGCTACTTGGCCCTCTCCACACTATGAGAACTCAATTTATTTCCAGATATGTGGGAGTAGTTTTTGCGGTTTTTCAACACAACATGCATTCAATATACCTTTTGGTTACCCGGAAACTTTGAAATGACTGGTCTGGTAAGCAGGGTTGCGGAGTCGGAAGGATTTTGGACCAAAGGAGTTGGAGTCGCTGAAAAACATGCCGATTCCGACTCCGACCATCCCCGATTTGAATGAAATTTTATGGAGGTGAAAACATGTCTTTGAAACTAACATATACAAATTTTTAGCTTCCAATATCCAAATCCTAAGCATCTAGGATCATTAAAAAGGGCTTCAAAATGCGGGTCTGCTTTGTAAAACGAATTGCTATGTTTGGGCTAATGCAAGTGAATAAAAAATATTTGCGGCAAAAATGCAATGTGTTAAAATAAAGTTTGGTAATTTAACAAGAAAAGGATTCGTTTGTACGGAGTCAAATGGCAAGAGAGGCACTTGTCTTTTGCTCTTGAGAAAATGGACTTTTTGGGAGGTCATAGTGACCTCCGAGAATTGAGGTAAGTGTGGTGAAATTACCTTTGAGAATTCGAGAAAATTGAAACTTTTTGAGAGGTCACAATAACCTCCAACTGGGATACCTCTGCTTGATACCCCCCTCCCCCCCCCTAAACTGAGTCCTGGCTACGACCATGAATAAAAATGAAACTTTTAAAAATGGACTTAATATTTCAAACTTTGTTTAGGGTTTTTCCTTCTTCACATTTGGGAAAAAAAGTAAATAATAAAAAAAAAAGCAGGAGTCGGGAGTCGGAAGTTTTAAAATGGAGGCGAAGTCGACCATTTTTCCTCCAACTCCGCAGCCCTGCTGGTAAGTACTTTTATGAAACCTGCACTAAATTTTCCTTGAAACAAAATGTGGGCGAATTTATATTTTTCATATCATCGTAATATTTGTTTTCATCTAGCGCAGTGGTTCTCAACGGGGGCGATACCGCCCCCCGGTGTGCGGTGGGAAGATGTTGAGGGGCGGTGAACATATTTTGGGCGGTAGGGGGGCGGTGGACAGATTTTGGGCGGTAAGGGGGCGGTGGGTATATTTTCAAATGTACTTGTGAGAACATGTTTTATGCTGGGGCGGCAGGAAACAGTCATCTCTTATATCCCCTAATTATAGCTTAAAAAAATATTTTCTGCGGATATCTCCCAAACCCTGATCTTTCTCCTAACGTCATGAGCGATAGCCTAAAATTTGTCAATAGCACGAAATTTAAGAGCCACCTATCTTGACCGACTTTTTGTGTCGCTTGAGCTTCCCCCCTAACAAGGTAACAATCGCATTTTTCACGGTGCAATGTGAAAAAAATTTCCGGAGAAAACTCCCGAACCTTGACCATTCCCTCTTCATCAATAAAACTAGCTTAAATTTTGTGTTTTTTATACTTGTATTTCGGAGAACGTTAGATGGAGCTCTGACTCCCTAACATTACTAAACTTAGCCTTTAAATAACTTCAATTATGAAAAATCTTTATAAGAGACCTCTTTCTCCCTAGTTAATGTTACCAAAAATTGTCTAAAATTACGTCAATTTTATATGTTTTACAGGGAGCGGAATCTGAATTTAAGTGTCAACCACCACGAAACATAGAACTAAAGAAACCACATTTTTAAGACTTCGTTTTCAAAACAAATTTCGGGGGTATCCCCGATACTTTACCGCAGTCTTTACTCTGATGTCACCAAAGGCATACTTATAACTTTTGTTATCTTATCTAACCTTCAAAGCCAATTCAAAGCCTTTTCAACCAATTAATCGAAAAGAATTTCTTTGAATTGAACTTATCTCTTGATTTTTAAATTCAACTTATACCAGTTTTTTTTAAATTAAAACTTCGTTTATAATCTTTAAAGGTGACAGGTACGGGCTATAGTTTCAAGTCCTTGTCCCTTCTGGGAAAAAATAGGAGGAACGGCTGTTAGCCTTTCCGTAGTAAAATCCAATATCCGTACACAGTGGCGTACATAGCGCCCCGCAGCCCCGCGGCGCGGGGGGGCGCCAGAGGTATGGGGGCGCACTCTGAAAAAATAACACAAAAAACTTTTTTTCCCCGTATTCAATGTCACTTCCAGGTGTTCCGAATGAAATCTGCATCGATACGTCACATATGATGCACAACGTAATGATTTCATCACCCCTGCCTTCTGCATACCATATGCTCCCTGTCCACCTCTAATTGAGCTCCTATGATCAAGGGCGCCTAAACTCAGTTTTTGGGAGGGGGCGAATTCAATTTAACGAATGAAACTAGAATTTTACCGAATAATAAAATAAGAGTATGCACAGACTTTTAGGCGGTAAGTTGGCGGCCTGGCTTAAGGGTGGCAACTTACTGGCTTAATATGCACTAATGCCTCAATCTGCTGAGAAGAGACGGCATTAGTATTAGTGTTTTCACGAAACTGAAGAGACATTAGGCTTTATTTTAAAAAATGCTTCCTTCCTATTCAGTCTCGAAATTTGCCAGATAATTTGAAAAAAAAAAATCCAAATAAAGAACCTTGTTGAGAAGTCACAATAACTGATTTATGCCATTTTGGATTAAAAAGGGGGACGATAACTGCTATTATAGCAAACTTGCTATTGCTGCCACCATTTCGGCTTTAAATATGCTATCACGGCAGACCTACAGAGCTCAAAAGTCGAACTCTTTTCCTTCTCTATTCTATACCAATATACTGACCTAATTAGCTTTAATATTACATAGTCATACATTGATATTTTACTAAGTTCCCATCAAAATGAATTTAAAAAAAAAAAAAACGGTCTGGTGCAGAGTTTCGGAAAAGGAAAAAGGAAGAAGCAGTAAAAGCTGAAAAATATCAGAAGATTAATAGTTTTTTTAAGACTAATAATGCCTATTCGATTTGTGAAGGAAATGCAAGTGCAGAATATGATATTGCAAACACATTTTCATCTTCCGCGAACAATGAAAACCCGCCAGTTTCGATTCAAGTAAGTCCAGTTTAAAAGATTCTAACATGAATACTGATACTGTAAATGATTTTCATGCCGCAAATAATGAAATCGCCTTCAGTTTCAATTCGAATAAATCTAATTTATTAGATTCTAGCATAAATGCTGATATTTGTTTACATTCTGAAAGTGATTTTGAAAACGCTAATGATGAATCCGCTACCAGTTTCGATTCAAATGAGTCTACTGTCTAAAATTTTTTCGTGCGACCTCCGAGACATCTGCGCACGCGCCAAGTCTCTTCGGACTCTCTCGAAATAGGGGTGAAAGCAACGAGGAAGTAGCAAGCGAACAAAAGCTGAAGGCATCGGGTAGTGCGCATCCTAAAACCTATCTCCCCTTTTTCAGATGGAAGCGTCCGTGGCTCTCAGGCGCACAATACGCAAACAGACAGTAATTTAACAGATTTTAACGTAAACACTGACTTTGGTTTATGTTTTTTGCCATAAATCTAAGATAGGGCATACTTATAAATCTTACGGGGGGGTAGGGGGGGCGCACTAATAAATCATGCAGGGGAGCGCGCCGAAGTCTATGTACGCTACTGTCCGTACATAATAAATAGGGGATGCGTATTGCATAGTTGCAAGTAAATAAGAGCAAGACTGTTTGGGATCGGACTGTTCAGGAACTAATTTTAACGTAATGTATTTTTCAAAATATATTGGTTTCAAACAAAATGTCGAAAAACGATGCATTTTTATTTCAAAACGTGTTTTTTACCTAAAAAATGGTTCCACTCATTTAATGGACTCATTCTATGCACTTAATTTTTACTGACACAGCTTTTTAGAGGCGGGGGGGGGGGGGGGGGGGACGGGGGGGAATGCCCACTTTTTTCTAAAAATTATCTTAAAGAAAAAGAAAAAAAAAACATAAGTTTTTAACTTTATAGTCATTTTTCAACTATCGGTTGGGCAAAATTATAGGATTAAACCTGTCAAGAAAACAACCCCCTCCCCCTCTTCCACTTTTACGCCCGTCCACAAAGGGGGCGCTGAAAAAATTTTCAACCCTACAGGGGGGCGGTGGCTGTAAAAAGGTTGAGAACCACTGATCTAGCGCATGAAAATGACATATTTTCTCAAGTGCAGAACAAATTACAGTTAAAGGAGTTCTGAAGTAAAGATTGTTTTATTGATCACTAGATGGCGACAGTATTTTGGTTCGATGGATGTCATTATCGTCCCGAAAAAATCTTCGTGAAACCTTTGGCGCTCAATTTTTAAAACGCTCTTACTGGTCGTACACAGGGCCCGATTAAGATGTCCGGGGGCCCTAGGCCGGCCACTGTTTGGGGGCCCCCTCATAGTCAAACCGTATAAACACAAACTCGCACAGATAACCACGGGTGCTCAAGTACTCACTCAACACAATTATTAGAGTAGAGTGAACCCTGCACCTTAAATAAGCAGAATAAAAGGAAAATTTAAAAGAAAGTCTATACTTTCTGTTTAGATTGTTATGTTTCTATAACCGTCTCCACCTCTTTTAACTTGAAACTTCAGCATGTCTTATAAATTTTAAAACCGAGCTACTGCAAGGAATCAATGTGTTCAAGATAATCGAAACAAAAAATTATTACAAACTGGTAGGAAATAGGTGTATAAAAAATAGTTTGGGAGAAATGTATATTGTCTTTAAGCTTGTTGTGCTATTAAAGAGATTTGGTATTATGAGTACTTTAATCTTTACAATAACCCAGTATGCAAAAATTTTATTTACACACAGAAAATCCTTTAATGTAGTTTATTTACTTTAAGCTAAGATTTCTACTTTTCAATTAAATGTTAATCTCATATTAGTACCAATTAGGTATGTTAAATTATATAAACTTGTTTAAAAAATATATTTTAACTGTAACATTAAGCAATACAACTGCAAAAGCAGAAATACCAAACTATCAAATTAGCTAAAGGATATATCTAAACTGTAATTTAAATAAACATAATCATGTACAAAATTTAAATACCAAGCATTAACCATTCCAAGCGATTTAACATTTACTATTTTTAACAACTGAGCACATTTGATCATTGAATTCAACTCAACTACATAGAAAGGTAAAAAAATATATATACAAGTATGACACCCATTGAAAATTAGACATCAAGAAAATCCTGAATAGAAATGCTTGGAGGACGAAGGGGCTTACATTTTGAAAAAAATAAACACTCTGGACAATGGTAAGCAAATAAAACTTGGTACATCAAAAGGTGGATGTCATTAGACCAATTTCATACCCACACTAACGACCAAACCAGAAAACAAAAAAGCTACATCAATAAAACTTCGACTTCAATTACTCGCAATTTCT
Organism: Uloborus plumipes; assembly: GCA_038373865.1. NCBI lineage: Eukaryota > Metazoa > Arthropoda > Arachnida > Araneae > Uloboridae > Uloborus > Uloborus plumipes. The sequence goes on along the minus strand of JAXGGA010016881.1, from coordinate 916 downwards.
GTTTCATCACATAACCCCTTCGTCTCCCAAACCCTTCAATTTTCAAATATTTTCATGAATTACCTATTTATAACCTTCAATGGCTATGAAGACCCATGAACAATCACCAAAATAAATGTGATAAAGTGGCTTAAAAAACAATAACAAAATCAATAGGTTAATTTTTAACCTGTGATGAGTTATTTAGTTTTGGAAAGAAGAAAAAAAAACCTAGATTTTTTTTTAAATTGAAAACTAATGGTTCACTTTTTGGGAAAACTAATACCTCATGAACTTTTTTAATATTTTAGGTAAGTGTACTAGAAATACCATACACATAAAAAAACAATTATCTTTTGTAGTAAATGAATCAACTAGTTCATTATTTCATAAAATGAATTCGTTAAAACAAATAGCAGGATAAAGTTTAATATCAAAAATATAAACTTTGCATGAAAGAATCATTTTGCTTTCTTTTCATTTTTTATTCTTTTATTACAGGTCAGATCTATCACCAGCATGAATTAAATCATTTCTTTAACAATACCATTAAAAACAAAAATTTGGTCACGTTAAAAAAAGGGAAATTTTAAAGGTCTACAAATATTAGAAAACTGGGTTAAAATGAATCTAAAATGAACTTACTATTGATTAGTCACCGCTCAGGCTGCATAGTCCATATAGCAGAAGAATCAACAACTTAGCAGTAATTGATGATTTAAATATATTTTTGTAAATAGCATGATTTTTATCAAAATTCCAAGTTCTTTCTCTGAATTAAACTTTTATCTACCTTATTTTGTAAACTACTAAGAAATTAGAGGCATAAAATGTTAGACTATGAACTAGATAAGATATTAATTTAAAAAAAAAAGTTGGCATTATTCTCAAAATGTACGATTAATGATAAAAACCTAATTATTAAATTAGTTTTAAT
>JAXGGA010016880.1:0-7500 GCA_038373865.1 Uloborus plumipes | reverse complement strand
ATGAAACAAAAACTGTTTTATTATTCCAAGGCATTATAGAGATATAAGCTTTCAAACTTTGAAAAAAAATGAAAAATATCCTTTTTCACTCCCCAAAAACGGCCTGTGGAACAGGTAGTAAGAATTTGAAAATGTATGGAGCAAGAAGGCATTGCATTGAACTTTAAAAGAAAGCAAAAACTGTCTTGTTATTCGAAGGCATTAAAGAGATATAAGCCTTCTAAGTTAGATTATTATTTTTAAAAAATACAATAAACTTGAGAAAAAATGAAAAATGGCTCTTTTCACTCCCCAAAAATAGCCTGTGGAACACTTAGTAAAAATTTGAAAATGCATGGAAGAGGAAGGTGCTACATTGCCCTTTAAATCGAAATAAAAACTATCTTGTTATTCCCAGGCATCAAAGAGATAAGGCCCTCTGAAAATTGAAAATAATTGCTTTAACTTATGCTAGAAATGTTGCATGAATTTTCAATTTTCAGAGGGCCTTATCTCTTTGATGCCTGGGAATAACAAGACAGTTTTTGTTTCGATTTAAAGGGCAATGTAGCACCTTCCTCCTCCATGCATTTGCAAATTTTTACTAAGTGTTCCACAGGCTATTTTTGTGGAGTGAAAACGGCCATTTTTCATTTTTTCTCCAGTTTAATGTATTTTTTCTTAATAATCATTTAGCTTAGAAGGCTTATATCTCTTTAATGCCTTCGAATAACAAGACAGTTTTTGTTTGCTTTTAAAGTTCAATGTAATGCTTTCTTGCTCCATACATTTTCAAATTCCTACTACCTGTTCCACAAGCCGTTTTTGGGGAGTGAAAAAGGATATTTTTCATTTTTTTTCAAAGTTTGAAAGCTTATATCTCTATAATGCCTTGGAATAATAAAACAGTTTTTGTTTCATTTTAAAGGGCAATGTAACACTTTTTACTCCATGCATTTGTAAATTTTTACTACCTGTTCCACAGGCCGTTTTTGGGGAGTGAAAAAGGCCAATTTTCATTTTTTCTCAAGTTTAAGCAATTTTTTCATAATGAAAGACTACTGGTATCATCTAATTTTTTTCTGTGCTTCTAGTATCTGTAACTGGGTGCAAGAGAAAAAAAAGTTAGAACCCCACCATCAGTCCTTCATATATTTTTTCATGCTTGAAATGACGAAAACGGCACTTTTTGAACCGCGAATTGACACGGGAAAATTTATATTTAGGCTTAACCCAAACCGTTTCTTTTTTATGCACAAATGAAAGTTCATTCTTTTAGCTTCAAAATAAGCCATGTTTGATCTTTCTACCACTTTAAGTAAATTTACCAGAGCTGTTAGAAAAAAGATTAAAAATGCCGAATTTTACTCATTGGCGGAGCAAAAAATGGCTATATCTCGAGAAAAAAATAAAACAGTTTGGAGGTACAGAATATTGGTGCATATTTCCTACCCAGTATGATCAAAATCAAAAATGGTGCAGCACGGAAATTTCTGAAAATTTGTTGATTTTATATGGAATGACCCATTATCAATTTAAAGCTCACCTATTTTATTTTAGTATGAAATAAGTTAAAACAATTATAATTAGTTATGTCATGTTGTATTAATAAGCAATCGGAAAATTAATAATTGGAAATTAAGCTAATAAATATACTGTCGTTGTCCCCCCCCCCCCCCCACTTAATCGGGTAATGGATAAACGAATACGAATGATTATACGAATAAAACATCCCAGAACCGAATCTTTCCGATGCCATAGACGCAATGTTAAAGATCACTGCTTAATCAAATGCCCCACTTAATCCAATAATAATGCTTGGAACCAAAAGTATTTGTTTAAGCGGGGCTGACAGTATTTTTAGCTATTAAAATGATGTAAAAGCAAATAAAAAATAATAATAATGAATAAATAAATTGCTCAATTACTGATTACAAATGCCAATTGCTGCTACTTGAAGTACTTTCCAAATCATTTGATTTCACCTTTTAACAGGCACGTGCGGTGACCCAAGAGAGTGCCCAAGCAACTTCGATGTCCAATTTTTTTTTTCACAGTAGTACTTATGTTTCGTGATATTTGTTAGTAGTATAAGTTTTTTGAGCTATGTGTGTTAATTCTAATAACAGTCAGTTTGAAAAAAATATTCTTTATATAGCAAACAGTAATACTGATCGATTAAAAATGCAAATGAAACACTTATTAAGAAAATATATAAACAATCAACTCAGTCTCAATGCGAACACTTCCGAAAGTAGCTAGAGAGATTGAAGCACAAATATGAGCAATAGATACATAGTGGTCCCTTATTGCTTTAGTTAAATTGCTTAACTTATCACGTCCTTTAGCTGTCCAAGAAGAGTTCCTGTCAGTACTAAAGAGCAAACAATTCCAACAGTACAGTTTGTTGTGTGACACACTGCCAGTAAGCCAGTCACACTTTTCATAATTCGCAGTCTGAAAATGACGAGTTACACTCTTTTGCTGCTGAATTAAATTTGGCAGTGCTGGTACCGGTCTTTCTCCAGAAATCAATCTTTTCTTTTCTTCAAATAATCTTCTAGAAAAGGGTACTTTAATCAAATCGGCGACGATATCCGACATCTTGAAATCCAGCGACAAAAACAAAAAATACTTCGTTTAAAACATTTTACTTTCACCCGAAAAATAGCAACTTTTAGAAATCCCACCAAGCATGGAACTGCCTGCTTGGTTTCGAAGGAGCTTCAGGCACTACAGGAGCTTCTTCGGAGGTCTCCTATCATTGGATAGGAGCCACGGCGACATGTGTTGGCATGGCAACACCCCTTCAAACCTCCTTGTGCTAGGGTTCGACTCGTAGCAGGGATGGTCTTCTCTTTCTCCAGGGGAATCGTCGTTTGAGCGAGTGTGAGAACGTCGTCAAGCGACTTTTTAATGAATTTGAAACTTCGTTTCAGGAGAAAATCAAAGACAAGAGAAAATATACATTCATATTTCCTGTCTTTACTTATGAGCATAATAATGAGATTTTTTTTTTTTTTGGTGCCCATGCACTGCTTGGTTTGCTTGGGCAGACCGCACGTCACTGCCTTTTAATAACAATAGACTTTCTCTAACTTTTTTTGTCTTTTTCCAGCACCAAAACCATCCCCCACTTTGTTTGAACTGGGACCATAGGTTGAAAAAAATCTACCCCATAGATACAGAAGTTGAAGGACAACTGTGCAACTTAAAACAAAAATCATTAGGTAACAAACCTTTAGTTTTCATAGCATTGATTTTTAAAAGCGTCAAGTGGGAGACCATGCGATAAAATTGTAAAAATTTTATCGGACAGTTGAATGATTTGCAGCTTTTTTTTTTTTTTTGTTTTATTTACAGCGAAGGTTTTGTTTCAGTGCTTAAATTGCCACTACGGTTACCTTATTAAAATGTGTGGAGGTCATTTATATAAATAGAGAATATAATTTTGAAAATCTAAAACAGACGGTCTTTTTCAATAAAAACCGGCAGATCCTTCTCTTTTTTTTTTTGATAAAACCAACTTTTTTTCAGTCCTGTCCCATAGTCATGTACTGTATCCTTAAGATACAAAAACTAATTAAAATTTAATTGTTGACAAAAGATATTTATATCAAATAAGAAACTTTTCAGAACTAATGGGATATGATTTTTTAATTTGAACTAATTACTTCAATTTTTAACTTTTCCATGATGCTTTACTCGCCCATGAGAATCATTCGTCCGCAAGAGTGAGAATTCTAAAACCCAGTGATTTTTAACTAAATATTATTAATTTTTTTTTCTAAAAAATAGGCAAAATGGGAATTAACATTACTAAACAACAGATATCGAGCACAAATTAGAAAAACCTTGTTTTATGCACTAATATTTATTTTTTGTATGATATTTAGTATGAGAAAAAAATTCGAAAAACTGAATGAAGTACATGCAGTCACCTGTCAGCAATACCTGATTGGACAAACATAAATTTTTCGAGAAATATTTTTTTCCTCTCTGCACATCATTTAAAGGGCTGTTTGGTAAAATTATGTATTGTGCTTTAACATTATTCAAAGTTTTAGAACTTATTTTAACTTGCGAACAACGGAATGCTTTAAAGGTCGAGACGAGAGGTCCCCACTCGCCAGTGGCGACTAAAAGTTATGTTGGTCGCCAAACTGGTGACCCACTTTTTTCCGAACAAAAATACTAACTGCCAGTGCATCGTGCCGATTATGAAAAGAAAATGGCCAATAGCATCGTCACTGGCGACCAATGTTAACTTGGAGGAAAAATTGACCCATCCACTGTACAAAACATCTCAAACGTAATTTCAATCTAGAAAATGCAATGAAACTTTGTTGGGAAAACAGTCAAAGATGACAAAATTTTCTGATTAATCAGCATTTTTGAAACTTCGAGTATGCAGGTGCGTTTATTTATTAAGTTTTCTTTTATAACGTCTTATTATTTGGATTTTAAAATAAATAATTTTCTTTTTCAGAAAATGTTTGTAATTTTTTTTTTCTTTTATACATAGTAGTGAGTTAACATACATGCAAGTACATGATTTAATATCACCATGTGCAGAATCAATAAAATGCTCCTGGTACATCAGGATAGTGCCAAGACCTGATGAAAAACAAATTGAAATTTTCTTTTGAAAGTGTCCCGGTTTGTTTGAAAAACGTGACTCGCTTTCATTGGGAAGTTTTCTGAATTCTTCAATGAAATTCTAGTTTAATTTCAAGATGGTTACTGGCTTTTAATGGGAAACTTTTTTGTATTTGACGAATATGTCACTAGAAAAGTTAGGCACATCATCTGCTCATTTTCTCCCCGGAACGTCTTTGATTATTTTTTATACAGTGAATAGGCTTGCAGGTAGTTTTATTACATTTTTACCGCAGGCAAACTTGTGACAATAAACGTTTGCATATATATCTTAAAATATGATTTATGAGTTTTCCCACACAGTTTGAGGCAGGTTCACCATGCAAATTTAAATACTTGATGGCTCTCTTGCATACATAAAATAACTTCCTTTCAAATGCAGTTTTATTTTTTCTTTTTTGTGCTGTGCAAATACTATTCAAATTAACCTATCCAGCACCCTGTGGTTTCTTCAGGGTATATACACTGAAGTGACAAAAGTCATGGGATACCTCTTAATATCGTGTCTGCCGCATCACAATGCGTCATGTTCCTCGAAGTCAACAACTCGACGTGGCATGGACTCAACAAGTCGTTGGAAGTCTTCCGCAGGAATATTGAGCCATGCTGTCTCGATAGACGTCCATAATTGTGAAAGCGTTGATGGGGCAGGATTTGGGCACGAACAGACCTCTCGATGGTGTTCCATAAATGCTCAATGGGATTCATGTCGGGCGATCTAGGTGGCCAAATCATTCGTTGGAATTGTCCAGAATTTTCTTCAAACCAATTGCGAACAGTTGTGGCCCGGTGACATGGCGCATTGTCATCCATAAAAATCCCATCGTTGTTTGGGTAATTCACTGACATGGCGCAAGTATCTCAATGTAGCTGCACTTAAAAAGTTCCATGAATGTCGCAATGATCTCAAGTAGCTGCACATAGCATTTCCAGTCAATTCGGTCCAGTCGCACTAGAGGACCAAGTCCATGCCATGAAAAACAGCCCACACCATTACGGAGCCACCACCAGCTTGAACAGTGCCTTGCTGACAGTTTGGGTCCATGGCTACGTGTGGTCTGCGCCAAACTCGAACCCTACCATCGGCTCTTACCAGCTGAAATCGATGACTCATCGGACAAGGCCACGGTTTTCCATTCATCTAGGGACCAACCGATATGCTCACGTGCCCACGAGAGTCGCTGCAAGCGATGTCGTTCTGTCAGTAAAGGCACTCGAGTCGGTCTTCTGCTGAGTATAGACCAGCAATCAAAATTTCTCTACACATTTCTGCAGCGCGCATGACGGATTATCCTTTAACGTCACACTTGATTTCTACGTGATTTGACCAGTGTTGCTTGTCTGTTAGAATTTACGACTCTTTGCAGACGTCTCGATCTTTAAGTGCAGGCGGTCACCACTGCGTGTCCATGGTGGATGTTATGCCTGAAATTTCATACTCTCGGCACACTCTTGACACAGTGGATCTGGGAATGTTGAATTCTCTAACGATTTCCGAAATGGCATGACCCATGCGTCTAGCTCCAACTAACATTCCGCGTTCAAAGTCTGTTAATTCACGTCGTGCGGTCATCATCACGTTAAAACCTCTTCACATGAATAACTTGAACAGAAATGAAAGCTCTGTAAAAGCACTGCGCATTTATACCTGTTCTATGCGATGCTACTGCCATCTGAAAATTTGCATATTGCTATCCCATGACTTTTGTCACTTCAGTGTACATTAAAGGGGGTACATATCAGGGTTAGTGACATAAAAGTCATATATTAGTAAGAATATTATTATAGTAAAATGCTTTAAATAAAGGTCCCTTTTCTTGCACAATTCTTTGCGAGCTTTAAAGCAACTTGGCTAGCCTGTTGAGGAAGCACATTTATTTTTTTATTTTTGTGCATGGCTTCAATATTTTTCTGTTGTGCTCAAAGTTTTTATGTTTGTTTGTCTCTCTTTTTTCCCCGCCCTCAATGTATGATTTCTTTTGTTATTTCAGTATTAGCCCAGACAACTAGATTTGAGAGTTCAACGTGTATGATATCAATAACATTATAAGCCCATTTAACTCCAACATTGCAAAACTTCTACTTGCATCTAAACAAGTTCATCGAAGTAAAGGTTTCAAGAAATGCAACTCGAATTTAAAGACTTAGGACAAACTGTGTTACCTCATCTGAGCCAATCAAGGAACCATCCAGGTCACATGCGGAAACGGACGCATCTATTATTTTGCAGGTATGTTAGTTTGGCTTTTTTACATGCGTTTTAGCTTCTGAATTAGTTAGGCTCTCAATTAAATCACTGATTAAAGACCTTTAAATTGCCCCCCCCCTCCTTCTGACAGTCAAACTGACAGCAAGGACTTTTTTAAGTTTCATATTCTTCCGAAACCGATTTTGAGGCTCCTGCACAGACAAGCAATTATTCTTCAAAGCCTTGCTCGTGAAATGTGTCAATTGTCTCTTTCGCCAAATGTTTGAAATCATACTTGGGGAAAAACGCTTGGCTCTTATGGATTCTTTCTAAAGGCATTTTAAAACACTTGATCATTAAGAGGAAATCCATTGAATTTCAAGCAGAAGTTGCACCGTTCGGCCATGGCAGATCAACCGACGATCCGTGTCGGTGAGAAACGGCATTCGTGTGAATATTGTTTAAAAGCGTTTTCTCGGCCTTCAACCCTAAAGGTACATCTAAGAACACACACTGGAGAAATGTCATATTCATGTGAATGGTGCTCTATGGCATTTCATCGTTTGTCAAGTTTAAAAGTACATCAGAGATCCCACACTGGGGAGAAACCCTATTCGTGTGAACTCTGTTCAAAGGCTTTTTCTCAATCTTCCCATTTAAAGAAACATTTAATA